>PVKC010005181.1:0-33918 GCA_004027635.1 Crocidura indochinensis | reverse complement strand
ATATTCAGTGGACTTTTACATATCTAAGGAAGAGGTTTAAGAAAGGATGACATTGGAAGAACACCTTTGTTTAGGGTTGATACTGGTTATTACCTTATACTCTTGGAGCCAGCTGCCGGGGCTGCACACAGGGTGCGCATTGACAGAGGCTAGGAGTAGAATCCTGACTCCTGGAGCAGCCGCCCGGCACACAGAAGAGCCATCATTTTTTTTTTTTTTTTGGTTTTTGGGCCACACCCGGTGACGCTCAGGGGTTACGCTATGAGCTCAGAATTTGCACCTAGCTTGGGGGACCATATGGGATGCTGGGGGATCGAACCTAGGTCTGTCCTAAGCTAGTGCAGGCAAAGCAGGGACCTTACCTTTAGCGCCACCATGCCAACCCCAGAAGAGCCAAATTAAATGTGTAAAGAGCCACATGTGGCTCGTGAGCCGCAGGTTGCCGACCACCGACCTAGAGTCTAATGTGCACATTTGATTATGGTGCTCACACACGCTTGTACTTTTTGGAGGTCACACATCCAGCTGCGGGACTCACAGACCAGTTGGTGCTTTTGCACATATGCTTGACAGGCTCATAGACAAGCAATTTGGTGCGTGGCTATACCTAATGTTGGAAAGTTTACAGGATACACCTGCTAGGTTCAAAGAATAGTGCTTTCTAGAGCCCTTCTCCATATATGGGACAGCACTGGGGTTCTAACAACCACATGCCTGAAGGCTAGAACTTTAGCCCTGGGCTCATCTCATGACTCCCCACTTGGATTTTATGAGAGAAAAGGTGTTTTGATTTTGGGAAAATCTAGTCATCTTGCCTTTTTCTTTCTTTATTAATTCTTTTAGGGGCACAGTTCAAGAGATATTTACCCTTGCAAGATGACAAAGATTCCCTCCTATACTTTCTTTGGAAGTCTGAATTTTTAATTTCTACTTTTCTTCTTTTTTTTTTTGTTTGTTTTTTGGGCCACACCCGGTGACGCTCAGGGGTTACTCCTGGCTATTCGCTCAGAAGTCGCTCCTGGCAGGCACGGGGGACCATATGGGGAACCGGGGGGAGGGGGGGTTGTTGAACCGCGGTCAGTCCTAGGTTAGCGCAGGCACCTTACCTCCAGCGTCACCGCCCGGGCCCCAATTTCTACTTTTTATTTTGTTTGTTTTGGGCACTACACTTGGCAGTGCACAGGGGTTACTCCTGGGCGCTGAACCTAGAAGTCACTCCTGGCAGGCTCAGGAACCATATGAAATGTCAGAGACTGAATCCAGAATGGCTGCATATAAGGTAGATACCCTCTTTGCTGTGCTATCACTCTGACCTCCACGTGTTAATTTTTATGAATGGTATAACCTTTGGGAATTGAAATAACTTGGGGAGCCATATCCAACATAGTTCTTGGTGCTCAGGGATTTTGAACAGTTTGGTCTTTGGGGGTCACTCTCCCAGTGGTGCTCGAAAGTAGCCATGACTACATGTAAAAATATGGGGAACAGTGTGGTATCAGGATGGAGTTCAAGGTTCCACATGCAAAACATGTTTTGCAGATCTTTGAGTGATAACCTGGCTTATTTTTTTAAACTACAACCTCAGTTTTTCCTATTTTTTAAAAGAGTATTCCTTGGTTCTCTTCCCTTATACAGTTGCCAAAAATAATTGCTTAATTATCTGTATTTAATTATCTTACAGATATTTAATTATTTGTACCCTACCATCCCTAAAGTCCTATTTCATCTTTCAATTTTAATTTTTTCTTTATTTAAGTACCATGATTGTAGTTGGTTTCAGTCATAAAAGAACATCCCCCTTCACCAGTGCAACATTCCCACCATCAATCAATGTCCCCATCTCCCTCCTTCCCCACCCTCTGCCTGTATTCAAGACAGGCATTCTACTTTACTCACTCATTAACAGTCATGATAGTGTAGCCATCCCTCTAACTACACTCACCACTCTTTGTGGTGAGCTTCACATTAAAAGCCGGTCCTTCCAGTCCTCATCTTTGTTGTCTCTGTGCATTATTACAATAATGTCTTTTGTTTTTCTTAAAACCCATAGATTCTATCTGTGTCTACCTCTATCCCTCTGACTTATTTCATTCAGCATATTAGATTCCATGTAAATCCATGAATAGGAAAATTTCCTGACTTTATCTCTCCTAACAACTGCATAATATTCCATTGTGTATATGTACCACAGTACATTTAGCCATTCATCTGTTGAAGGCATCTTGGTTGTTTCCAGATACTGGCTACAGTAAATAGCACTGCAATGAATATTGGTGTGAGAAAGGCATTTTTGTATTGTGGTTTTTTTTTTTTTTGGTTTTTGGTTCACACCCGGCAGTGGTCAGGGGTTACTCCTGGCTCCATGCTCAGAAATTGCTCCTGGCAGGCATGGGGGACCATATGAGGCACCGGGATTCGAACTGATGACCTTTTGCGTGAAAGGCAAGCGCCTTACCTCCATGCTATCTCCCGGGCCCCTGTATTGTGTTTTTTAATGTTCCTAGGGAATATCCCTAGGAGTGGTATTGCTGGATCATATGGGAGCTCAATTTCCAGTTTTTTGAGGAATCTCCATATTGTTTTCCATATAGGCTGGACTAGATGACATCCCCACTAGCAATGAATAAAATTCCTTTCTCTCCACATCCCACCAACACTGATTGTTCTTGTTCTTTGTGATGTGTGCCAGTATCTGTAGTGTGAGATGGTACCTTGTCACCCCCCCACCCCCATCTTCTACATAGGGTAAGACCTGCCCACTTCTGGAAGGGGTCTTGGAGAGGTCTCAAATGGTTTGCCTGTGGGGGCAGGAGAGGGAGGAGAAGATTTTGGAGGATGGAGGCAGCAGGAGGACAGATGGCTGAAAGTCAAGGTACAATGCAGGACTGAATAGGGATCCAGCATAAGAGGTTTTGATAGGTCACAGATGTTGACCAGGGCTGAATAAAGATGGTATCTCCAGAAACATGATGGCCTGTGAGTTTTCTCCCCACCACTATCCTGAACTTGCAGACCCGCCAGCTGGAGGGGATTGCAGGCATGTGGTCTGGGCTGGAGGAGAAAGACCTCTTATTCCTCCATCACTATCCACCACCATCCAAGCCCATCCAAAGGGCTTTTATTCTACAGTACCTCACAGTTATTTTAATTTGCACCTCCCTGATGATTAGTGATATGGAGCATATTTAGATGTATCTTTTGGCCATTTTTATTTCTTCTTTGAGAAAGTGTTCATTTCTTCTCCCCAGTTTTTGATGGGAATAGATGTTTCTTTTTCTTGTTACGTTCATAATTTCAACAAACATTTATTGAGGGTCTATTTGCTGGCCACAGGTCACAATAAAAAATTAATGTTTACTTTGTTGATATAGACATGTTATTGGATTTGACTGGGTCCACACTTTTTTGTTAAATTTATAACATGTTGTAAAAGAGGTATAAAGTTAAATTAAGAAAAAACTTCAGAAATAGGTTTCCTATATACCAGCAAGTTTCTATGATGAAAAGTGAAATCCCTTTTCACAAGGGATTGAAATACTTTCCAAGAATCCTTCAATATAACGCACTCTTATCAATCTGAGTAAGAAAATTAATGTTTTCTGGAGCTAGGTTTTTATTGATAAGGCAAAAAATAAAATAAGAATCCCCAACACTATTGGGGATACATCTATTTGACAGGCCTAAAGCAGTTTGTTTGCTGCTAAGATACATGGGAAAAGTATTTTGACACTTTCTTTCTGATTATAGCTGGAGGAAAATGCAGAAGTGTTGTATTTCAGAAATGCCTAGTCAGAATTTAAAATATGAGAGGAAAATAGATATCAGAAAATTATTCCCTTATACCCTTGTCTTTCAGTTAGTTGACTGCACTTAAAAAAGCAAAAGAGTTAAAATCAAGCCAGTGAGTCTTTCAAAAAAAAAAAGGTGGAAGGGGTTTTTGATGTGAGTGCAAATACGAATCTCTCATCTAATGTTCTCTAATGGAGAACAGCTAATCATCTGTCAGCTGGCAGTTTTACCGTCTTTTTATCAGTTACTTTATTCAAATAGTCAAAGTGTGTAGCAAGAATGTGAGCACAGGGGCCTGGGAGATAGCATGGAAGTAAGGCGTTTGCCTTTCATGCAAAAGGTCATCGGTTCAAATCCCGGTGCCCCATATGGTCCCCGTGCCTGCCAGGAGCAATTTCTGAGCATGGAGCCAGGAATAACCCCTGAGCACTGCTGGGTGTGACCCAAAAACCAAAAAAAAAAAAAAAAGAATGTGAGCACCAGGGCAATTTCATTACAGGAACACAATGAGATCAGGAAGCAGAAATTCTAGGGAATGATGAGTTTCTTCCCAGCTTGGTGCTTACAATTACTCCAGAGCAAACAAAATTAGACTAAGAGATACTGCCTCAAAGCCCAGGGCTTGTTTCCTCACAACCCTTTCTTGGAAGTCATCTGTGTGTGGGGTGTGAGTGTATGGGGCGGGGGTATCTATTTCAGATGGAGTGGAGGGTCCCTGCCCATTTAGAAACTTAAGCCCACCCACTGAGGTCTTTAAATCCTTTGCAAGTTTCTCTACTACTCATTGCAAGAAGAAATGTCTATAAAATGCAACTGATTGAGGATTGTATTTCATCACATTGCTGTGGATACTAATATATATGCTTCACAAGTCTTGGGGAGCAACTCAAAGTAAGAAGTATTTGGAAAATAAATATATTTGAGGGGTTCCCAAGCAGTGCTCAGGGCACTGAAGACCAGGTGCCTATTCCCTGCCCTGCCCCATGTCAGGAAGGCCAGGGATACCTGACACATTTGTCAGCCCCTTCGATCTCCTTGGACTGGAAACTTGAATCTTAAGAGAAAGAAAATGGTCCAGTGTCAGAACACAAAGGACCCGAAGAGGTGGGAAGAAACCCCTACTTTAAGTGGTACTTCAGATCAAAATGGAAACTGAAGGGGTCAAAAATCGAGTTTTAAAAACCAGTGTCCCAATTTATCTTGGCCTTATGAATTGAAATTGAGAGATCTATAATATGGTCATAGCCAAGAACCATAAAAATCCTGGAGTAACCAACTAACTCCTCCTTGCAGTTGCAAAAAACAGAGAAAAATCTTAACTCATATTTAATTTTATTGTAATGTGGTGGGTTTTATTTGGAAAGCGATTGGTGGTGCCAATCCCCTGACACTATTCAGGGGATTGAACCTGCATCAGTCTCATACAAAAGCAAGAATCTTACCCCCAGTACAATCTCCCTGGTCCTATTGATATTCTATTTTAAAAACAGCTTCTCAATTCGCCAGCATTGCTTTAGGTCACTTCTTTTTTTTTTTTAAAGACAAAGTACAGCTTTCAATTTCTGTGAACATTTGTTTTCCTTATGTGCCTATTTAGGTAAGTGATAGTATTGTTCTAGCAAGAAAAAAATGTTTCCTTAAGTTTTGATATAATATTCTGGTATCTCCTCTTACAAATTCCACAAAACTATAGGTTTTTGTTTGTTTGTTTGTTTGTTTTTGTTTTTGATTTTGGTTTCTGGGTCACACCAGGCAGCACTCAGGGAACTCCTAGCTCTATGCTCAGAAATTGATCCCGGCAGGCTCAGGGAATCATGTGGGATGCTGAGATTCAAACCACCGTCCTTCTGCATGCAAG
Source organism: Crocidura indochinensis (assembly GCA_004027635.1). Lineage (NCBI taxonomy): Eukaryota > Metazoa > Chordata > Mammalia > Eulipotyphla > Soricidae > Crocidura > Crocidura indochinensis. The sequence goes on along the minus strand of PVKC010005181.1, from coordinate 28,271 downwards.
GCAAATGCTCCACCTCCATGCTATCTCTCCACCCGGAAACTGTGGTAAGTTTTTTAACATTGAAGCAAGGTCAGCAGGATAACTTCAGTGAGGTTTAGTTAATGTTCACTTTCTTTCCACTTGGTGATTTGATTATCTTAAGGCAGTTTAAAATTATTTCATCCATCTCTGTCTTTACTTTTAATTTATGCGGAGGAATTTACTTGCTCATTGAAGTGAGTAATTTTCAATATCTTGCCAAACAGCTGGTGGCATCTTAAAACAAACCACATCTATTGGTGTATTCTTTTTGAGCACCAGACCACAAAAATGCATCAAGGCTGAAACCTCAGCTTCATTGAATTCTAGGCACTACTATCTCTAATTCAAAATTCAAAAAATAAAAAGAATTAATTTTTTGCTCCTGTAATTAAGAAAGCAAATTTAACCTCCAGTTTGGGGAGGCACAGAGCAGAACAAGACACATCTTAGTCTGTTGCAATCATTTTCAATTTCACTTGACTGTTATTTGTGTTGCTTTTATCTCCCTTCAGACCAAATGCTTTATAGATTGCCAGGTTCATCTTGTTCCAGAACTTACGTTTATATTAGATTAATATTTGTAGATCGATTTTAATATTCTCACATTCTGTCCTCAACTTGTACTTTAAAACTTAGCTCTAGGAAGTGAAACTCCTTTCAGTTTCAATGAGTGTAGTGAAAATTTTCAAGATCATTCTAGACCAGACTTGGAGCTCATCAGGTCTGGGATAATCCGTAATTGTTCTGGAAAGAGCTTTCCCGGTAAAGCAAGGGACCGTTCTCCACCCCACTCGATCCACAAAGGCACCAGTGACGCCAGTGACTGATGGGATTTTGTCCCCTATATTTCCATCCAGCTGCAGGCCGGCAAGTTCTCACAGTACTGGCTTATCACACACCAAGGCTCTCAGCAAGCTGTTGGAAAAGATTGATAGGGATTGAATTCATTGACTTTATCACCAAGAGATTCAACCCTGTCTCTTTATTTGGAAAGCGATTCAAAAAAAAAAAAAAAAACCAAAAAAACCCAATCCCTCATTTCTTAATTAGGGTGAAGCTCTGAGAGGTAGTTGTAAAACTGGTTTTTACAGTTAAAAATCTGTTATTCTGTTTAACAGTGACTATCAGGGGTCAAATTCTCCATTGAGAAACAAACAGCTAGTAGAACATTTGCCTTGCACACTGCCAGCCCGGTTTGATCCCCGACACCCCATAGGCTCCCACCCATCCACTAAGCCTGCCAGGAGTGATGTCTGTGCGCAGAACCAGGAAAAACCCCTGAGCACTGAACTCAGAGACAGGAGAAATCCCTGAGCACTGCCAGATGTGGCCCCAAACCAGACAACAAACAAACCCACAGGTAGCACTTATGTGGAAATGTACCATAATTTCAGATTCGTCAATGGAATATCATTTTTGATTTCTGGGTGGCATACATCTGTGGTCAGGATTTACTCCTGACTAGGGGATCACTCCTGGTGATATGGGACCTTATAAGATGCCTGTAATCCAACCTGGGTTGACACCCCCAACCCCCAAGAGAAGCACGTGTTTACTGAAATGTCTCTCACCCTGTTTTGATTTTTGAAATGTTCGGTATGACCTGGGATCAAAGCCAGATTTCCTGTACACAAGGCTTGAGCTTCACGACAGAGACACACCCTCTGGGTAAACCTTTAGTATTTCAATCACTGTTAACCTTCTATTTCATTATTACTATTATATTGTTATTGCTTTTGAGAGGGCACACCCTCTTGTGCTCAGGGCTTACTCCTGGGGCACTCTGGAGACCAGAGGGGGGTGTTGGGGATGAAAATCAGGTTGACAGCGTGCAAGGCAAGCAAGCGCCTTACTCCCTGGACTCTAGCTGCACTCCTTCTGTTTTATTATTAATGTAGAAACGATGATGAAAAAATGCCCGGGGACCTCTTGCAATAATTGGCTCCTGCGCGGGGCTTCCCCGACGTGTCCACCAGGCCACCGGGGCCGCACAGGTGGCTGAGCTTCCAGGCACCCTTTCCCTTCCTGAAAGGGCAAAAAACGTCGCGTCGCTTTGGGCAGCTTCCAGCCCTGGTGAAGCGCCCAGCGACCTTGACCCTGAAAGTGATCCGTCAACAAGTTCTTCCCTCCCAGCTCCGCGCGCCAAGGGCCTGGTAGGGCAGGCTCGGGAGCCTCCGGCCACACCGCTGCTCCAACCCCTTTTCGCCTTGCACGGGACGACCCGGGTCCCCTTCTCCTAAATGAAGGTGCCCCAGCTGGGTGGCGGGGCAAGAGCGCTCAAGGCCAGCAACCCCCCGCTCCTCCCCCTTCCCTCTCGGGGTTGCATTCTGCGCTCCGCAGAGGTGTAAGGAAACGTGCCTGGCGTGGCCCGTCAGTGGGGCGGGGAGCACCCAGCAATTGGAACCCGTCATCCCGGGGTGCCCCACCCCCGGGTCTGAGCTGGAAGTGTTTATCTGCGTCTCTGCTCCCGACTCCTTTTCTCTTTCACTTTTCTTTTCACTTGGCTGGGGGTTGGCACTCTCGGGGTTCCAGGGAATCCCAGCTAATTCGCTGTGGTCAGAGCCAGGCCACCCGCCTGCAGACCCCTCCCCGAGCCCGCACCCCGGACTCCATGGAGGTACAGATCCCTGCATCCCTGCGGGTCCGCTTGGGAGGGGAGGTGATGGAAGGTAGAAAGGCTGGGTGGGGGTGGGGCGGGAGACTTTCTCAAGTCTCCCCCCCCTCCCCCGGTCTCGATAGCCCACGCCTCGGGGCCCCACCCGGCTCTCCCCCAAACGGCTGCCATCCCGGCCGCCCCGCCCTGGGCTAGGGGAACCCTCGGAGGCGGCGGCTTCATTTTTCCATGCTGCCGCTGCAGGGTTTGCCCTTCCAAGCCCGTTCTCCTCGTCTCTCTGGGCTGCCCGCCCTCGTCTCCAGCGGGGTGCACCAAGCGCACTGCCCACGACCCGGGGCGCTTGCTCCGCGCACGAGGTGGCTCGGAGCGCTCGACGGACGGACGCGGCTGCGGGAGGCCGTGCTGGGGCGGCCAGAGCTCCGGACCAGACGTCCTCGAGCAGCCCCCACCTCCCGAGCGCTTCGTTCTGCAGCTAAGCGAGCGCAGAAAGTTCAAGAAAGGTACCTCGGCTCTTCGCTTCTTCCCTGAATCCCTCCCAGACCACGGCAAACTGTGCGGTGTGTGCAATTGGGAGTCTCACTTGCATGTTGCTCTTTTGCAAAAAAAAAAAAAAAAAAGTTGGGTGACTCCTGTCTCTTTCTCTGCCAGGCAATAGGGCATTTGTCCTCCTAGGAAGGAAAGGAATTTACAGAAATGGTCCCAGTGGGGGCACTTCAAGCTGGGTCCCACGTCATTGCCCGGACTCTGATCCTTGCAACTTCTCTTTGAGAAGTGAGGGTAGTTAGTCTATAACCGTTTGCAAGAAATACAGGGGATCTGTCTTACAAGAACGAAATCTTCGCTAGACTTGGCTGAATGAAATCTCAGCTCATTATTCCAGCCTTCTTGCTATTGGAAAGGGGCCTATCCTATTCCCTTTGAATTTAACTTAGCGAATTACATGCATTTACATTGTGGTTGATTGTAAAGCGGGGGGGGGGGGGGCTTTCTATCTTCATAAGCGATGCTTATAGCAGATTTTAAAACAGTGAGTCAGGAGTTTCGAAACTGGAAGTATACAGTGTTGTCATGTTTTCCATGTAGCCAACTCCAATGTCACCGTCTGCTACTGACATCTATTGTAAGGACCAGACAAGCGATCTTGACTTGTCACTTGGGGCTCCAGGACTCTTTTTTGAAAGGAACACGGGAATAGCACAGCAGGGTGGGGCATTTTCCCCGCACAAGGCTGACCTGGTTCCATCCTCAGCTGCATTCCGAGCTCGAGCTCCTCAGGAGTGATTCCTGAGTGCAGAGCTAGAAGCACCGCCGGGTGTGGTACACAAACCACCCCCTCCCCTAAAATACGATTTTGACTTGACTGAGTGACCCCTCATCCTCGCTACCAACCAAGGTGAAACTGCTTGAGAACAAGGTAAAGGGTAGGATCCTTTATGAAACGCAGACTTGGTTCCTGCAGGACCCGAGAGAGGACAAAGGGAAGAAATTTCAAGACACCGAGATATAGGATCCAAGACAGAGCAGTGGGGAATGAGAGGGAAGCTTCAGGACTGTTTAATAAAGTTAAGATATCTCAGAAGTTTAGATGGTTTCTGAGTGGCAGAGTGTCTTGCCTTTATGTTCTCTCCAAGTTTCTAATACAGACAAATTCTAGACCTTTCAAGCATGGTCATCTTCTGTGTCACAGTGACCAGGAGAGGAAGGCTGGGCACTGCTGGGTAGAAACGGTCACAGATGCTGTTTCTACTTGTTGCTCTTTGCTGATTAGGAAACCGGTGGGGATTTTTCTGCAGGAAAACCGGGATCACAAGGCAGGTTTAATAAGAAGAACAGCTTTTGGGAAAACAAAAACAAAAACACACAGAAACAAAACCTAAAAAACCAACCTGGTGTTGTGTGAATTTTATATCAATGAAGTTAACGTTAATATATTAATATTAATGATTGTATGTTAATAATAATGAAGTTAATGATATATGCAAACATGAGTGTGATTATATGTGGCAATAATGCTTATCAGTATCTGTAAACTTTTGCAGTATGGGGGAAACTGATTTCAAGTTTCTGGAACTAAAGTTTGAAAATTAATGGAAGGATTTTAAATCTGTCTCCTATTTGCTCAGGATTCTGCTCATTTTTTCCATAGAAAATCTCAACGAAGTCTTACAATGTAATTTAAATGAATTTTGGAGGAAAATATCCTAGCTTTATTCCCCCTTTATAGATGGGGGTGGGGTTGTATCCATTTTATTTAAATTTATTAAAAAGCTTAAAAGCCGTCTTTAGTTTTTGCTTTCTTGGAGTTGATGGCTTCATCCATTAAGCAACTGTGATTTTGAAAGTTTGTTAATAATAATACAAAATACTATCCTTTGTACCTGCTGAATGAATGACAGGAATTGATATGAGTTATAGCCAACACCTCTTGAGTTCTTTGTATGTATTGGATTTTATTCCAGGTATATCTATAAAACTCACACATTCCTGGGAGAGTAGAGGCTATCTATTGTAGTTGAAGAAATAGAAATAGAACAGTTCTATGGCTTCTTTCCCAAAAGAGTTAGTGAACTAATAGTGACTTCTACTTATAAACTGTATTCAGTTATACATTGGACTCATATATACTGATACTCTAAATGCAGTACTCTTGTCACATTGCATCATGTTAAAGAATATTTTGTTTGAAGTTAATCTTAGTGTGGACAATTATAGAGAGACTCTGTTCCCATTCAATGCAGCATATTGTTTATACACTTTTTATATTTGGAGACAGGTATATGTGTTCAGCTACCTTCCCTAGAGTTTAATCTAAACAGAGACAAAACCATGGGTATTTATACAGGATATTGTTTGCTAAGAATTGTTGGTCTCAAATTGACAGTCGAGATGGTCAGGATTGCAGTTAATGAAGTGTTCTAGTGTTAGAATGTTGAGTTTTGTTTGAAGAGGATGCCACAACTGCTTGTGTTCAGAGTATAATATGGTGCTGAAAATCAAACTCAGACCTCCCTCATGGCACTTACTGAACTTTCTCTCCAGCCTAGAATGTTATTTTAAATGATTATATGCTATTTCATGACAGACATGCATTTCAAGATGGTCCTTAAGATCAACTAAGATTCACAAGAGTGTCTGTGGGTCTTTGGTTCCTTGAAGAAATTTCTTTTATGGTTTTCCATAAAATGAAGAAAAATAAAAATAAAAATGAAATGAAAAATAAAAATAAAATTCCGGGGCCCGGGAGATAGCATGGAGGTAAGGCGTTTGCCTTTCATGCGAAAAGGTCATCGGATGGAATTCCGGTGCCCCATATGGTCCCCCATGCCTGCCAGGAGCAATTTCTGAGCATGGAGCCAGGAGTAACCCCTGAGCACTGCCGGGTGTGACCCAAAAACCAAAAATAAATAAATAAATAAATAAAATAAAAATAAAATTCCATAAAAATGAAAACATTTATGCAATTTATAACCAATTGGGCTCATTAATTTATTGTCTTGACAGAAGATAGGCACATGAGACTTCCTGAACTGTCTGCAAGTTTATCTTTAAGCTGGACAATCCCAGTAAGAAGGATTTTTATCAATTCCAGGAGAAGGCAGTGATTCATGGGGAACCAGCGTGGAGGACTTTTCCATTCAGAGTCATTCAGTTGGTACAAACTACCTTTTCTGCAAGTTTTTGGCTTGAAAGTTGGCAAAAAGCCAGCTCTTTCTGTAACTCAAGATTAATCAAGTTTACTCATAGATCACTCCTAAAAAAGAGCACCAGGAGCTGAGGTGATATATTCAGTGCTTGCTCTTTTAATTGGGTGGATGAATGATTAGTAACAATTCCCTAGGAATAATCAGAGAATGTTTGTGATTTTTAGCTAGTACTGGTATGTATTTCATAGTAACGTTTATTAGTTAATTATAATAAATTACAGACCTATAGAACTGTTGGTTACAGCCTGTAGAACTGTTAATTACAGTCAATTACAAATCTGTTGGTTTCTAGGTATTCACTGAGTCAGAGCAGTTTTATTTTGGGCCACACCTACCAGAGCTCAGGGGTTACTCCTGGTTCTGCACTAAAAAACTCATTCCTGGGGAGCTGGAGCAGTGGTGCAAGCTGTAAGATGTTTGTGTGCTAGTCTAGGATGGGCCTCTGTTCAATCCCTCAGAGTCCCATACAGTCCCCCAAGTCAGGAGCAATTTCTGAGTGCATATCCAGTAACCCCTGAGTGTCCCTGAATGTGGCCCAAAAACCAAAAAAAAAAAAAAAATCACTCCTGGCAGATTTGGTAGACCAGAGGGGATGCCAGGATTTGAACCCTCTTTGACTGTGTGCAAAGCAAACACCCTACCAACTGTTTTATCTATCCATCCCCAAAAAAAGATAGTATATTTTTAAGAGTTACTGGTTGTCCCCCTGGTCTTGTGCTTTAATCTCCCATTTATGCTACTTTTATCTGTGGCCTCTTGATATGTCCTGGATGCCCAGTCAGGGGGTGGGGATGTCATCAGTGGTACTCTGTTGAGAAATGCTCTGCTCAAAAACACCACTTAAATGCATTTATTGTTTTTAAAATCAGACTATATATCACTCATGTTGTTTCCCTGAGCTAGTGCTGAGGTTCCTCCAATAGTGGACATGGTGCAGAGACAAGGAAAGTGCCACAGTATTTTGTCAAAAAAAAAGGAATTGAAAATGAACCAGTGGTAGGAGAGGAAGAAGAAATATTTGGTAGGTTGATTATGGGTGAGCTGTTTCTGTTTTTTAGAGGACCTCAGGGGTTCTTCATGGATTTTCTAACCTTAGGAAGTCTTTGTACCCTCATTTTAATCTAAGGTCACTTGATAGAAGTTTGAGAAGTAAAATAAAACACCTGATGTAGTATTTGCACAGACCTCTAAAATGTCCGAATCATAATTTTAATTGGATGTTTTACAGATGGCGTGTGTGTGTGTGTGTGTGTGTGTGTGTGTGTGTGTGTGTGTATTGGGGTAGGGGGTCTCACCAGGAGATGTTCCAGGCTTATTCCTAGTTCTACAATCAAGGACCACTCCTGGTGAGAGACTCAGGGGAACATATGTAGTGCAAGGGATTGAATCCAGCTCAGTTGTAAGGCAAGATCTTGGCCCACTGAACTATCTCTGTAAGTCTTACAGTTGGACATTTGACAAACATATTTCACCTTCTCTCCTCTCCTCACTCCTCACTGACAGAAATGCTTACATGTGTCGGAATTCAGTTCTTGAAATAAATAACTTTATTGCTTAAAAGTGCTCTTTGTGTCAGGCCTTATTAGTACTCAACCCAAGTAACCTATTAACTTTTGGTACTTATTAGACATATGATTAGAACCATCCATCATAATTGTCAGCTGGAGTCATTGCTAATAATACATGGACAAGAGATTTCCCTGCATTGAGCCTTCAGATGTCCCTTTACTTGGCAGTTAAAGAGTCAAGAAAGGAGAAAGTTCTGAATGGGGGAAAGTTGTTCTTTCTGACAAGTAGGAGAAGGGTGAGTAGCAAAGAGGAAGTGAAAATGGAGAACATTCTAGGAAGTTGCTGGACTGGAGCTTATGGAGAGTGGTGGCTTTGGATTTGCCTTTTGATAGAACTCTTTCTGTCCATACACATCCTGGAAGCCCTACCACCCAAGAGTGTTTATTATTCACTTTGAAGAACTCTTGTTCTGGCCAGAATTCATTGTGCTTAAAACAAAGTGGGGGTGTAGGGAGTGGCAAATAGAGAAGATTAGAGAGACCACCCTGGATGGTGGGTTCCAGCTAATGCTTGCTGTCTCTTCTTGCAGTCTCAGCTAGAGTCACTTCCTCTACACACACAGGGCACAATTTTGATTCACTGTCACCTGTCTGCCTCTGAAAATTCATTGTCTGCCTCCCACCATCCATCCCCTTCCCCAGTAGCTTCACTGCTTCTTGTTACCCAAGGGGATGACTTTCCACATTCCTAAATTCATTTGAAGCAGGATCATTTTCCCTCACCTAGCTTTTACCTCTGCAGACTCAGCCAGGGACTGTATTACAACCTACCATAAAGACAATTTCCCCAGTGCCTTGCCAAGGGCTTTTCACTCTAGTGGACTTGTATTATCTCACACTCAGTGGTTTGTCAGCTGAGCAGATGGATGTAAAACAGGTAACAGAAGCAATACCACATAAACAATGTTGGTATAATGCCCTAAAACTAGCACTTTGGGAATATTCATCTGGGGTAAGATTTAGTGAGGAAAAAAACCACTAGAGATGAAGAAAACAGTTAGAAATGCATTGTAAACAGTGAGTGCATGGAACATTCTAGTTCTATGTTCTGCCTAAGGACACAGTTTTCCTTCCTTATTCTTTCTGTCCCTCATGAGTCTGGCTCATCAGCATACAGCCAAGCCCTAATGACTTCTATTAAAAACCAAAACCGAAACAGAAACCCTTTGCCGTCTAATTTCTTTTCAGTCACTACCTTATTTTTCTGGTGCCATATCCCCTTTTCTGTTTGGAATCTGTGAAGCTTCCATCTCCCCTAGTTGATGAAAGATCACTGGAGGGGTCCCTGATGCCTAACCCTATGCTTGGCTCCTGGTTCTCTTCCTGTGGGCCCTTCAGAAGCACCCAAGAGTCCCCTATTGGCTTTGATCCCATCAGGATTGGCCACCTCTCAAAATGTGGTCCCATGTCTAAGTTCTTCTCACCACCTTTACATCTGGTACCCCTGGGTGGGGTTCCTAAACCACCACCATCCCATCTCAGGGTTTAACAAACAAGTGTTCATCTCCACTCTTACCAGGCTTCAACTTCACCCTGGTCTCTTTTAACAGCCCAGTAGCCAGACTATTGCACTGATCTATTTCCTTGTATCTTTCATGCCTGCATTAAAACCAACTCATTTAAACAACCACAAAGTAAAAACCACATTCCAGTATCTGGTAACATTTAATGTTTGAGTCTGCTTTCTGGTCTGGTCTGGCTACACAACATCTCCGGTAGCCAGAGTGGAACATCTAAGAATGGTTCTTCTCTCTTGTGTCTGTGACTGCAGCCTGGCTGACACAAGGCCTAAATATGTGCTCCCTGCAGACTCTGCACATGGCTCACTTGATTTTTCTTCCATCAAGTGTGTCTCAGTGTACTCAGCCCAGAGCCCTCCCCTTTGCTTATCCCATTATGGCTCCGAGGACAGTCTCATATTTATTGTAAGTCTCTAGATGTGCAGGAAATTTCCAAAGCTCTGTTTCTGATGTGATCTGTGAACTGAGGAGACAGATCATCTACCACTGAAGGTTTGCCCCAACATCGAATGGGGCAACAGAGCTTAGAAAATGGCAGAGACAAGACCATTTAATAAGAGGGAGACTGGCGGCCTGGAACCACTGTTGGTCCAGAGCTGTGCTGAAAATCGTCAAAGCATAGTCTTATTTTTCCTTCCTTGCTCTGGAAGCTGAGAATGTCCCAGATGAAGACTTAATGCCCTCCCTTGGTTTCTGAATGCAGTAACTTTAAGGTTTATTCTCTGAACTTGATTCCTTTTCCCAGCCCTACCTCTTTTTGTAAGAAATAACCCATGTTTGGGGGGTTGAGCAGGGTGCTTCCTGCTCTTCGGGGTTTAGACTACTTGTTTGGCTGGTTGGTGGTGCTTTTTAAGCTGATGATAGTTTTTAAGTTTTATGTTGTTTATGTACTTGGGAGCCTCCTATCTATTGTTTTGAGGTTCACTCCATTAAAAGATTCATAGCACTTCTCCCTCTAATCTGAGAGACCCCTTTTTCCTTCGACTTGAGGTAGGGCTGGAATCTGTAGGGAAGGGACTAGAGGCTTGTAAAAGGGCTGCTGTCTGGCTGGAAGTGTTCCCAAGTGCTCTCTTATATCCTTTCCAAATCTTGAGGAAGGATCTTCCAGCCTGACTTGAACCTTGAACTTTGACCTCAGAACATGGCTTGTAATGACCTGGGGTTTGATCTTTGCCCACATGCTGCTCCTTCCTTTCTTTTATGATGCAAGGAGACCAGAAGGACAATTTTATGTTCCAAACCAGCAAATCCCTGGTTGAACTCCTGTTGCCCCTCCCTTCATAGGCCATTCTCTTCTTACTGTGAATCCCTTGGACTGTCTCAGAGCCTTCTTAGTCAGACCCACAGACAAGTTTATGCCTTAGGTCTTCTTTCTTCTCTGAGCACTACCTTACTTCCTGGTGACTGTCTTGCCCAATAGCTCCTTTCTTTGCAGCACGAGTTGCCATATAGCCTCTAGCAGTAAATTTGTCACCTCCTTTCCAGCCTTCACTTTCTACCCTTACTTACTTACCTCTTGATCTTGTTTCAATTCTAGCATTAGTTATTTATTGCTATGATAATCAGTTGTCCCTCCATATTCTGTGATGTGAACCAAAAATTTGATGTCTGAGATACTGAGGTTAGGAGTTTTGGGCAGAACAATTATACCATGGCTTGTCTGTACTTCCCACTGTCTGTGTGGTTCCAGCTGGCCTCTCATTTTTCTGTCTGAGTGAATATGATAAGCTCGATATAGTATTCATTTGTCTGGAGCCTTGATTATGGCTGCATTTCTTTATTTTCCACCTGGTGAGACGGAAATTGCTTCTAGCATTATGGTCTCAAAATTGTCACCCTCCTTTCAAGCATCCAACTTCCAGAAGGTATAAGTGAGGACACCTGTATTCATGAGGAACATGGAATTCTTTGACTATTATCGTTATTTCTCTGGATCAGGAAAAGCAAGTCAGATAGTCACCCCAAAGGCCAGGGAATAGCCCACTGTCTGACTTCTGCAGAGGTATTGTGTCCTGTTGTTCCTGGAGGGAACAGGGTCATAGGTGGCAGCTGTTGCTACAAGTTGTCTGCCAGTTTTATCTTCTGCAGAAAGTAAGATTCCTGTTTAGAACTTTACACCACCTTCACATTTTATTCCTATAAAAGTTACATTCTAGAGCGGGGAGAAAATATAAAGGGCAGCAGGGATCCCAGGGTTGGTTTCCCCACTGCATATTTCTCTGAGCACAAAGCTAGGAATAATGTCCCAGAACCTTAGGAATAACCCCCCCCCCAAATCAGACAAACTCTTCTCCATTGGTCAGTGAGGCTCTAAGTGACTTTTACCTTCTGTCTCATCTCTAAGCTCCCCTGAACTCACTAACTTTAGCACCATTTTGTGTATCTATTGCTTATCTGTCTTTGAGTTGCTCTTCTACCTCAAGTACAGTATCTGCTCCCCTAACTCAGTCTGAGTGCAGCTCAGATATACCCCTTATAAGATTTTCCCATATGGGGGCCGGGCGGTGGCGCTGGAGGTAAGGTGCCTGCCTTGCCTGCACTAGCCTTGGACAGACCGCGGTTCGATCCCCCAGCTCCCATATGGTCCCACAAGCCAGGAGCGACTTCTGAGTGCATAGCCAAGAGTACCCCCTGAGCATCACTGGGTGTGGCCCAACCCCCCCCCCAAAAAGATTTTCCCTTATGATGTATTAAAATTCTCCCACCAGCCATTACTATCTCTATCCCTACTACTATTCACATTCTCCTGGGCTTATAGCTCCTTATCCTATGTGATGAGGGATTTAAGCTTGAGTCATGCTTTAGAGAGCTCAAAGTTGGACTAAACTGTACCCTCTCCTCATTGTGCAGAGTTGAAGAACTAATAGTTCTGACCCTACTGTGACTGTCATTAGAGATAGAACTTCCAAAAGGAGAAAGTTGAGACAAATGGCTGTATAAAAAGAAGATTTGGATCGTTGAAGAAAACCAGAACAATGCTAATTGCGACCTTGAAAGAGGAAACATATGAGAATGTCTTCAGGAAAGTTTGGCCAGTTTCCAGGTCTTCTGGGGAGAATGTTCGATTTCTCACCAGCTCTGGTCTCTTGTTCACCTACCTTCCCAGTGTGGTCTTCAAATTCCAGAGGGACTGTGTGTCTTCCTCTTCTTAGTAGCCTTTTGAATGTGTCCTATTCTTTGTGGAGATTTCTTGGTAGTTCTCTGATATCACTTCTTGCAAGTCCCCTAGACTATATCCTCCTCCTTGCTATCTCAGCCCAATGGCCACTTTTTTTTTATAATATCTTTATTTTAACACCTTGATTACAACATGATTGCGATTAGGTTTCAGTCATGTAAAGAACACCTCCCCTTCACCAGTGCAACATTCCCACCACCAATGTTCCAAATCTCCCTCTACTCCACCCCACCCCGACATGTACTCTAAACAGGCTTTCCAATTCCCTCATTCATTCAGATGGTTATGATAGTTCTCAGTGTAGTTATTTCTCTAACTGCACTCACCACTCTTTGTGGTGAGCTTCATGAGGTGAACTGGAAGTTCCAGCCCTCCTCTCTTTGTCTCTGAAGATTGTTGCAAAAATGTCTTTCTTTTGTCTTAAAAACCCATAGATGAGTGAGACTATTGTAATTTTATCTCTCTCCTTCTGACTTATTTTACTCAACATAATAGATTCTATGTACAGGAAAACTTCATGACTTCATCTCTCCTGATGGCTGCATAAAATTCCATTGTGTATATGTACCACATTTCTTTAGCCATTCATCTGTTGAAGGGCATCTTCTCTTTGTTTCCAACGAAGATGGTTGGCTATTGTGAATAATCTGGCTATTGTGAATAGTGGCACTAATGTGAATGAGATTGCCTTCTTAACATCCATCTCTTCCCTATCATTAATGGTGTGTAAAAAGGCCATTGATTTTTGTGTGCTAATTTTGTAGCCTGCCACCTTGCTATATGAATCTATTGTTTCTAAAAGCATTTTGGTAGAGTTTTGGGGGTTTTCTAAGTAGAGTATATGTCATCTGCTAACAGTGAGAGCTTGACTCTTCTTTTCCTATCTGGATTCCCTGGATATTTTTTCTTGCCTAATAGCTATAGCAAGTACTTCCAGTGCTATGTTGAAGAGGAGTGGTGAGAGCGGACACCCTTGTCTTTACCAGAATTTATAGGGAAGGCTTTTAGTTTTTTTCCATTGAGGATAATACTTGCCACTGGCTTGTGGTAGATGGCCTTAACTATATTGAGAACGGTTCCATTTATTCCCATTTTGCTGAGAGTTTTGATCAAGAATGGGTGTTATCAAATGCTTTCTCTGCATCTATTAATATGATCATTGATTTTTATTTTTCTTGTTGTTGGATTCTATTTGCAATGACCACTTTTCTAAATAGACCCTTAGTTTTGTCTTCGCCTGTATGTGTACATGTTGCCTCTTTCCTTGGGTGAATGATCCAGAGAATACAAGGAAGGCAAGAATGGGATTTGGTGGGAAAGGCTGGAATTTGGGGAATATCATGCCCTAGGATGCCAGATGCTAAATCTAAAATAATGTCATCTTTGTTGTCAATTATCCATCCATCCCCATTTGTTGAGAACTCAAGAGAAATACAGTTCTAAGTAAAGAATTTTAATTTGCAAATAGTTACAAAGCTTCTAGAAACTCTTTAGTCACCTATTCTTTGCTTTCAGAGTTAAGCAATTTTTGTCAGATTTCCTAAGACCAAGTTGTGAGTCGTACTGCAAGTAGAATACCCATTTTCCTTGTAAGCTCTCACTGCACTAGGAGTTTTATAGAAACTTCCAAGTCCCAATAGCACTGTTTAATATTTTTACTAGCTTTATTATCAAAGAAAGAATTTTAGTAATTGCAAAGTAAGTGCCAGAGGAAATGAAAGGAAGTAGAAATCACTTATGTCTCCGTTTCTTCCAAGAGAAATCCCTTTATTTTCTTAATTTTATTTGGCAAATATTTTGAAAAGAACATATTTCATAGTACAGTAATGATGAGATGTTTGCTTTTGCTTAAAGTCATAAGAGTGTGAGTATTTATCTGCAGCTTCTGAGAGTCCAAGAGTCCAATATCATCCTAACAATGTTATCATCTCTCTTTAAAATGCTCAGTAGCTCTTCATGTCAGTTTTTTAAAACTTGATTATTTACAGCCTTAGACTTACACTTGGAAATAAAACATTTATTTCATGCATGACCTGAATTGTCTCACCATGCGGTTTTGCCGGTGGTTTGTTTGTTTTGATATCAAATTTGTTTCTCTTCTCCACAGGGACTGCTCTTACTTTATTCAAGGCACATTGCTCTTGTCCTCTGCAGTTGCTAAATCACTGGCTTATAAAGGATCCAAACAATAGCACTTTCTTTGGCCCAACTCTCTGCATAGAGCTGGAAAGGATACAAAAAAGAACCAGATTCCCTCTGGGAACTTGTCACTCAGAGAAGTTCGTCTAAATATTTGCAGAGCCGAGCATTGCAGCATGAGGTGTGATCCAGATCCCAAGATGTCCTGCTTTCTGTCATTGCTAAACTTCAGGCCACACCCATCCCTATTTGGTCATGTATAGACTCATCTAAAGCTTCCTTGCCCCTATTTGAACTCATACCTGGTCTAGACATCTCTGTGTAATAATGTTTCCTCTGAATGTGATTTTTTTCTTTTCTTTTTTTTTTTTTTTTGTTTTTTGGGCCACACCCAGTAGCACTCAGAGGTTACTCCTGGCTATGTGCTCTGAAATCTCTCCTAGCTTGGGGGGCCATATGGGACTCTGGAGAATCGAACCCTGGTCCGTCTTAGGTCAGCCACCTGCAAGGCAAACACCCTACCACTGTGCCACTGCTCCAGCCCCTCTCTGAGTGTGATTTCTGAAGTGTCCCAAGATCCCAAGACTTCTTGTTAATCTTTTATTTCCTTGGTGGGAAAGTTTTGAGATATATATTGAGTAGTCAGGAATGTCAGTAAACAACTTGGCCAGTGGTTTAATGCAAGTGTTTGAGGAGACTAGAATGCATGAATGAACGAATGAATGAGTGACAGCTACACAAAAACTTGACTAGGCATATACATGCCACAGAAATTTAAAATAACCAACACTTAACTTAAGCTTTGCTTTTGTTTCTATGTTGGGCCACATTCAGTGATACTATGTATGCTTTTATTCTTGGAAATGAGATCTCACAGTGCTTGGGGGACCATATGCAGTGCCAGGGACCAAACCAAGCCAGTCAAGATCAAACCAAGATGTAGGGCAACCAAGCATCTTCTCTCTTGTGCTCTTTCTGGCCCTACATTTTGAAAACAATATGGATTTTAGGATCAATGTGAGCCTGTTTGACAGAGTACTGAGAACATGTACGGCAATGACAGCTCCTTTTTAACCACTACTTATTGTCTGTCATCAGTTCTTGTAGTTTGTTATATTAGTCATTTAAGCAATGCTAGCCTTTATAAAGTTAATTATCGTTGCCTTCTATGTCTTTTTTGTTTGTTTGTTTTGTTTTTGTTTTGGGGCCACACCAAGTGACTCTCAGGGATCACTCCTGGCTATGCGCTCAAAAAACTCTCCTGGCTTGGGGGACCATATGGGATGACAGGGGATGAAACTGAGGTCCATCCTAGGCTAGCACACCCTAGGCAGACACCTTACAGCCTGCGCCTCTGCTCTGGCCCCTTTCTGTGTCTTTTTTATTTTCTCTAACAGTTATTTTAAAAAACAAATCAATGGAGGGTAAACATTTCTGAGATCTCATGAGCCTCTAACTGCTCATGTCATGGTTTGCCTAAATTATTTAATTTTAGGTACCAAGTCATTTTTTTCAACATTGTGATTAATTCTTTATTGCCTTCTTGCTCCTGGAATTCAAGATTCCAACTAGAATCTTGATAGTTTTCTCTACTTCTGAGCTTGTCTGCTCTCATTTTAATAAATATTTTGAAAGTTTTAATTTATAGGCCTGTGTGTGTGACTTTGCTTTAATTTGCAGTCACGTTTTTTTTGTTTGTTTTGAGATCTTATGTTTATGTTGAGGGAATATCTTGATTTTAAGTTTTTAATGTATTTTCTTTATGCCTTTTAAAATTATTCTTTTCCCTGTTGGACCAGCAGCGGGATGTGCTGAAATGCTCCCTCTGCAATCTTTCTTGTCAACTTGAGTCTTTTTTTCACCCAACCCCCACCTCCCTCTGGCTGTGAATTCCTGGTGCCATCAGGGAGCTTCTTGGTCTAATTGTCTGGTTCATTTACCAGCTGTTTTCATTCTGGCATTCAACCTATCTACTTAATTCTTTACTTTTTCCCTATCATTTTCTATTTTATTATCACCAATAATATATTTATCCGTTGTTTCTGCTTCCCATCACCAAACTCTTTCTTAGTGTTTTATGCACAATTTATTATATTTCCAAATTTTTATTTTATATATCTTTCATGAGGCTTTCTTCATTTGGAATACATTTTATATTTTTGTTTCTCTTTTAAAAAATTAGTTCTCATGAGATATTTTTCTCCAGATTTCTTTCATTTTTTTTTGTTTTTGTTTTTGTTTTGTTTTTTGGGGCCATACACAGTGACGCTCAGGGGTTACTCCTGGCTATGCGCTCAAAAGTCGCTCCTGGCTTGGGGGACCATATGGGAAAACGATTGATCAAACCGCGATCCGTCCAAGGCTAGCGCAGGCAAGGCAAGCACCTTACCTCCAGCGCCACTGCCCGGCCCCAGGTTTCTTTCTTAAATAGAGATCATTGTTGACTAGCTTTATCAGCTAAGGGACCCTGAATCTCCATTGTTTGGTTCTCTGAATGTGTTGGTGTGTGATATCCTTCAGGTTGAAGGACAGATATTGTTTTTTCTGGACTTAATGTGATTTCCAATACATTTTTCTAAAAGATTATTTTCTTGCATTAGGTGGCCCCCCTTCTAGTAGTAGTGCTGGGATGAATAATTACTTGGATGTAGAGTACATTTATAATTTTATAGAAGTTTTGAGTATTCAGTTCAAGAGTGTCCATCAAGGTTAATACATGTATGTTACAGATATCTTTCTATCCTACTTCCAGTGTAAATGAGGGAGGGAATAACAGTTGAAAATTTCCATCTTGTCTCATTATCCATTTAGGTCCCTGACTCTGTCCATCTCTGCTTATTGATTCCTTTTGCTTTTTCTCAATAAAATTTTAAAACACATATCAATTCTGCATGGACTTGCATTCTGCAGTCTCCCATTCCTCCTTATTTCTCTGAATTTATCTGAATTTCTGGTTACCTTTACTAATTCTTCAAGTAGAAACTATATCGTTTTAATTTCTCTTCATTTAATGCAGGGGTCCTCAAACTTTTTAAACAGGGGCCCAGTTTACTGTCCCTCAGACCATTGGAGGGCCAGACTATAGTAAAAACAAAAATTATGAACAAATTCCTATGCACACTGCATATATCTTATTTTGATGTGAAGAAACAAAACGGGAACAAATACAATACATGGCCTGCAGGCAGTAGTTTGAGGATCACTGATTTAATGGGTGGATTAAAAAAAGAAAAGTTATATAGTTACATATTCTTGATGCTCACCATTACACAACACCACATAAAGATCCCAAAGATCCTAAATATCCTAGTGCAAAACAAAATAGAGGTGTTGGGTCATGGTGTAGAAGATGTGAAGTTTGTCTTCCTACATGCCTAATATAAAAAATGCGCACTGGAGTACCATGAGTTACAGTGATTCAGAATTGTTTCATAACAGGTGGGTGTGATATGCTTTTCTTTGGTTGTTCTAAATCTGTTTCAAAAAAAAGTGGGGTGAATTGTATGGTAGAATTTTGATGGTGGTGCAATGTAGGATTGTTAGATTTGAGGTATAAAATTATAACAATTTAAATCTACTCATCTTTCCTCTTAATTATAGTCAATACAATATTTGGGCTCACAATCCAAAATATATCATATCCCTAGAGTTTAAGGATAAGTAGACACCTTTAGACATGGAAATGGACATGGAGAGGCAGCCCTACACCTAATCCAAGCCTTGTGTTCCATGTATACTGAATGGATAATTCTTGAAGACTTAAATGGGGGAATTCAATACATGGGTAAATCCAGGTTTCACTTCTTTGTGTAAAACTTGGGCAAGACTTTTCATTTCCCTGCATGCATTTTCTTTTCTGGAAAATTAGGGTGATTCAACTAGAGGAGTCACATCAGTGACAAATGTGATGATTCTGCATACAAACATAGCATGATTGTATTTGATCATCTGGTGATAATCAATTTGTGGTTATTACAACAAATAACAGACATATCCCAAGCCTATCTCTTTATTTTATAGAAAAATGAGAATAAAGGGCCCGGGAGATAGCATGGAGGTAAGGCGTTTGCCTTTCATGCAAAAGGTCATCGGTTCGAATCCCGGTGCCCCATATGGTCCCCCGTGCCTGCCAGGAGCAATTTCTGAGCATGGAGCCAGGAGTAACCCCTGAGCACTGCCGGATGTGACCCAAAAAACCAAAAAAAAATAAAAATAAAAAATAAAAAAATAAATAAAAAAAAAAAAAGAAAAATGAGAATAAGAGATCATGATTATGGTCTTACCTGCTAAGATCTCATAATTGTGTAAAGAAAGAACTGGAACTGGAGTTAGAGTAAAAGTTAGGGGTTAGGGTTAAGATAAAGGTTAAGAACAAGATTAGGTTTAGGTCAAATCTCTAGACTTCTAGATTTTACATGCCTATATTTGATACTATTGAGGAGGCTTCAGATAACATCAGTTGCAAAGATGTTATGTGACTTACAGTGATTGAAATTGTAGCATTTGAATGATGGGCAGAATAAACAATGAAATTTTGTAAAAGAGAGTGAACATTATCACCATTATTTGCATAAGTCCAAATAGATGGTCTCAATAATTATTGTCTGTGCAACCAGTACCCAAGAACAGTGTACAGGTTGCTTATGTTTTATAAGTGAGTGGAATTCATTCCTTTTGGGGGAGTAGATTCTATCAAGAAAAATATATTCTAAAATATTTTTATATCCTTTATTACTATTTCATGTTTCACAAGTAGCCTTTTATATATAGTGAAAATTTGCCCATTAAGTTGATAGGGATGACTACTTAAGCCTTATGTATGTCCCCAGTGAACAAAATGCAAGACCTCAAAGGAATTCTGAATTGCATAGACCAAAAGATGCAACTGTCTTCATCATCCTGTAATGAGTTCACCAATTGGAAAGAGCCAACCCTGAAAGATAGTGACAAATGTGTGAGTCCCCTAGAAGGAAAGAGATACATTTGGTGTCTGATATGGTCTTTCTAGACTATCTTCTTGGCTTAGAAATTGGGGAATATGAAATAAGTGATAGAAAGCAGAGAAAAGTGAAAATCAAAAATAAAAGCAAGTCTGGAGGGACATAACCACATCAATGTTGAGCAGTACCAGGTCCCCAGGCCTCTGCATTGAAAGACTGGCTGGGAGGGACTCTGGGCCCCCAGCACTGCTTGGGAGATGCGTCCTCCCACACACACACACACAAAAAAAAGAGAAAGGAAACATTAAATTATCCTAATCTTGGAAGAGTGACTTTCTGTTAAGTGAGTGCCCTGTAGTTCAATACAGCCTGGTAGAGAAGCAGGTTTTGGTAAAGATTAGGCAAGGTTGATAGCCTTGCCATCCCATAGGAGTAGGAGCTCAAACCTACCAGTTTAAGGTCACTCCCACTATCAATTACCAAGGAAATGATAAATAAGCATTGTCTCCTCACTGAAGTTCTCTAATCCTTTTTGCTTTGTGATCTAGGCTTGGGACATCTCTATATACTTTTCAAGAAGGAGCCAAGCAAGAAATGCTTTAGTAATAAGACATTTGAAACAATTGTGGAAAGTTGGTGGCTCTGTTGATTCCGAGATCCAATGTTCAGGACAAAGCACTTGGGAGATTTCTTAAAAATATCAAACTATGGAGATTAGAGATTGCATAGGTCCAATCCTCAGAATAATATACCATTGTCAGAATGACAACCAGACTGAGACAGAGGACAGGAGACAGCGGACTGAGAGAACAGTGGATGGGGGCACATCTATTTTTAATGAAAGATCAGCTTTCTATTACACTGTGTATTTAATTGCAAGTGCTACCTCCAAGGATGGGAGAAATCTTACCTCTTCACTTTCGCGAGGGATGGGTGAGAAGCAATAAAAATGTTTGAATCTGCTTATTTGCCAGCAGGAGATGGGTTATGTAATTATGCTGTCGTTTTCTCTGATAGGTTATTATCAGCAGGTAATAAGAAATGTGCATCATTATAAATTGTCTTATGGTATTTGAGGCTGCAAGAGATGAGGAATGGGTTCCATTGCGGTGCCAAGCAATCAGGTGGAGATGGTGCCATTATGGGTGTTATAAATCTCAACCTCCACTTTAATAGTTAAACAATTATCTATAGCGGCTGTACCGGAAAATTGCTTAGTAATGATTGGCTGATTTTTATGATGAAGAGTAATTCTTTATAGATATTTTTTTTTGTATGAATACCTGAAGAATTCAAAGAAAGAGCATTTTTAGTTACCTCCTTGGCAGTACTGGAGAGACAGGATACGAGGTAAGGTACTTGCTTTACATGTGGCCATTCTTTTTTTGTTTTTTGGGTCACACCCGGCAGTGCTCAGGGGTTACTCCTGGCTCCATGCTCAGAAATTGCTCCTGGCAGGCACGGGGGACCATATGGGGCACCGGGATTCGAACCGATGACCTTTTGCATGAAAGGCAAACGCCTTACCTCCATGCTATCTCCCGGGCCCCACATGTGGCCATTCTTGACATATATTTCCTTGAGTGCCATGAAGAGTGATTCCTGATCAAAGTTTCTAGAGTATGCCTTAAACAGTGCCCCCCTACCATATAAAAGCATCCTTGACCTTTTTTGGGTTGAGTGCGAAGGCTCATTTGTCTTTAACTAAAAATGTTTGAAGTCACTTAGTAGCTTTCTGTATTTGTTTCTCAAATATTATATAAATTATATAAAATTAATTTAATTGATATTATATAATTATATAAAAGTAATATAGAACATAAAATAATATATAAGTTTAGTTTTATAGATTAATTATGCCAGATGGCATAATTTTGAGAGTTAATCCTGAGAAAGAAATATATACATTTATCTTGATACAAAAATACTATATAGTAGAACAAAAGTTTAAGGCCAATTAGCACCTTAATTAATTTAGTCAATTAATATTTAATTGATATGTTAGTTATTTAGACTTGGGGTCATATCTGGCTTTGTGTTCAGGGGTCACTAAGTGCTAGGGTTAGGCATAATGTGGTGCCAGGACTTGAGTTAAAGCACCTCAACCTCTTGGTTCCTAAAAACTTACTTTATAAAAGGGCTATTCCTGTTCTTCTCCCTTTATTTCTCTTCCTCCACTCTGATTTTTATGTTTTCAAAACTGAGCCCCAAAAACCTAATGAGGTGAAACTGACCTTGATCAGTTTTATTGTTTTCCCTGCTCAGATCTGATGGACAAGGCAGCCCTTAATCTGGGCTATTCCTTAGCTTTTGTCTTCCTGGAAACTCTGTCTGCCCTTGAGTTTGCCTTAGACCCAGCTAGACCATTGTCATTTTAGGTCAGCAAATATTCTTTATTGTTTGACACTGGAATGAACTGGCCTATCGGAAACAGAAGCACCACTTTTGTTTAGATCACCTGTTTTTTAATTTTTCATAGCAAGACTTTCCTGAAGCAAGAGTCAGTGTGAGTCTCTATGTAAACGGGCATTTTAGTAACACAGAGCAGGTCTGTTCAGATGCCGTGGACACTGTTCCTCTAGCCAGTTTTCTGGAAAGACTGGAACAGCCTGACTGGGAAGGAGTAGGGTTGGGATCTGTCATCTAGGAGGTTTGTCATTCACAGGGGTGATGGGAGCCAAATAGACATGATTGCGTACAGACTTGATCTTTGTATTGGCATTAAGCAGCTCTCTTGGGCTGGAGACACTGGCTCATGATATTCAGACACTTTATTTTTGCTGAACTTGGTTTTATCCCTGGCACCTTGGTCCCCCAAGTACTAACAGGAGTGGTTCATTGAACTCAGAAGCAGGAATAAACCCTGAGAACCCCCAAACCCACAAACAAAGCAAAATAAAAACAAAAGCAGTTCTCTCTTTACATAAATGTTTATATATGTTTATATATATGTTATATATGTTGTTTTAGACATAGCATATATATGTGAGCATATATATAAGCATATATATATATGTTTTAGACCACACCCAGCAATTCTCTCTTTTGGTTTTAGACCACACCCAGCGATGTTTAGGGGTTACTCCTGACTCTGCAATCAGGAATAACTCCTGGAAGGTTCAAGGGACCATTAGGGATGCTGGAGATTGAACTCAGGTCAACTGCGTGCAAGTCAAGCATTCTACCTGTTATGTTATAATTCTGGTCCACAAAACAGCTCTCTGGAATTTGGCCATGGTTCAGGACTTTAGGCACCATCAAGTCCCAGTCTTACAGATTAAAACCTGTTATTAAAACACCTAGTCAGAGTCCAGACACTTAGGAAGTTTTGAACAAATTTTTTAAAATAAACTGCTCAGGAAAATGCCACTTTATAGACAGGTATATGAAAAGCATATTGAAAGTCCTTTTGGACTTACTATTATATGAAAGTGTACTAACTCAGTTATGATGAAGTGACGTGATACAGATATATGTATATATACATATATATATATATATATATATGTATATTGTTTTTTGTGTCACACCTGGCAGCACTCAGGGGTTACTCCTGGTTCCAAGCTCAGAAATTGCTCCTGGTAGGTTCGGGGGATCATATGGGATGCCAGAATTTGAACCAATGACCTTCTGCTTGAAAGACAAATGCCTTACTTCCAAGCTATCTCTCCGGCCCCACAGACATATTTTTTTATATTATTGATCTTAGTCTTCTTTATCTATGAACTATACTTAACTTTTGCTAAACAGTCATTTATTTTATAAAATAGTATTATGCTACTTAATTTAAAAAAATAGCTCAAGCAGTAGAGAGAAGGCTCATATGCTGTGCAAGCAGGACACCTAGTTTGATTTACAGCACTTCATGGTCCCCAGGCATTTTTGAAAGCAACTGCCTTGCACTGAGCCAGGGATAACCCCTATAGCTGGGTATGTCACCATAAACTCAATAAATAAGCATATAAATAAGCTAATTTTTTTGAGAAATTGGAATTGAACTAAGGGCCTCCTCACACATGTGATCATGTATTCTATAACTAGGCCACATCCCAGATAGCCTAGATAACTTCCCTAAAATCCTAGATAACCTTTCCTTAAAAATAGAAAATATATTATATAAAGGGTTTTTATTGATATGGTCTGTTGGCTTGTCCAGAATCTTTCAAACATTGCATGTACTTTTAAAAACATGATGTTGGAGGTTGTGCTTTGCTACTGAGTTTCTAAATGGAAACCTTGAAACTTCTCTCTTGGAAGAGATCTTTGCAACTGGTTCTGGTTCTTTATATCTTCTTCCACCAATAATTTGGCACAATTCTACATAATAAGATTGAAATCTCCTTTTTGTGCTGCTTTTTTTTAAGACAATGGAAACAAAAATTCCAACATTTTACTAAAGAATTTGATGAGAAGTGATATGTTTCAGTGATATATGATGTTTAGGTCTTCCAAAAATGAAGACACCATAGTCTACATAGATGCTAGTGAAACTAGAGAATTCTAATATTTTATTAAAAATAGATCCCTCGGGAGCCGGGAGGTGGTGCAGGAGGTAAGGTGCCTGCTGCCTTGATCCCTCAACATGCCTTATTGGTTTCTGTAGCTTATACAGTATATGTCTCCCTCTAGAATGATGGATGTAAGGCTGTCATAAGTCCAAAAAGAAGAGAATTCTTTACTAACTACTACTATCTCTCTCTCTCTTTTTTTTATCTACTTTGCCTCCAGCAGAACCCATTTACACGAGTAGCCATTTGGCATTTTCAAAGAATGGTCCATCACGTACCACTTTGACACGTGAAAGTCATATTATCTCATCATCAATCAACCTGCTGGAGCTTGCGTAAGTAAAGTTCTAAGAATGAAATCTCACACTTAGAATTTTCTATGTAATCATGTGATTAGTAATAATGTGGTGGTAGCAAGCCAGGTGAATTTACGTGTCTAAATTAAATTGAAAAGCATTTACATGTTTAAATTAAATTGAAAAAATGAGCAAATAATCTAAGGGAAAATATCAGTTGTCATAGAAATGAATTTTGAGGGCTGGAGTGATAGCACATCAGTGGGGCATTTGCCTTGCATGCAGACAACCTGGGATGGATTCAGGTTCAATTCCTGACATCTCATATGGTTCCTCAAGCCTTCCAGGAGTAATTTCTGAGTGCAGAGCTAGGAGTAACCCCTGAGCACTGCTGGTTGTGACCCCTCCCCCACAAATAAATAAATAAATTTAAAAAAGAAATGAATTTTGAAGCTGGGGACAGAGGATATTGCATATTATAGAAATAATACAGTACTTCCTTAAAAAGAGCACATAACAGATTACACAGGGTTTTGTGTGACAAATGATCTCTGCTATGCTTTTATGACTCTGCCCATGTAGTTGGAAAGCTTGTTTGCCTCTGTATCAACAAAACCTGGCTTTCAGAAACAGTTGGTGGTTGAGATTTGGGCCAAGGGCCAGAGTTTGCCTGTTATGAACAACTAAGATGAAGGAATTATGCAACTCACTTTATTCTGTCTTCAAATTAATATGAAAGGAACCAGCATGCCTAAGGATAAATGACAAATTTAACCCAATCCCCAAATTGATAGATATGATTCCGAGAAGGATTCCAAGTTGAGGTATTGATCCAGTGAATTTCAGAAAAATAGTTGAAGACCCCATGAAATCAAGCTCACTTTCAAGGATTAAACATAATAAAACCCCAGCAGTAGAAATCTAAGCAGCCAGTTTCTTTCTGAAAAAGCGCATACATGTTATTTTCATTTTCAGTTATAATCGATGTTTAACTGTTTCTGAAAAAGGCAGCTCAGGATG
The DNA here is from genome assembly GCA_004027635.1 of Crocidura indochinensis. Classification (NCBI taxonomy): domain Eukaryota; kingdom Metazoa; phylum Chordata; class Mammalia; order Eulipotyphla; family Soricidae; genus Crocidura; species Crocidura indochinensis. Next base: position 2,763 of record PVKC010005181.1, on the reverse strand, counting down.
AAGAGTGAAGTAAATACAGAGATTCTACAAACAGAAACTCTTATTTAAAACAATCCTAAGAGAAAAAAAAATAAATTCTTTCTCCTGTTTAATCCTTTCTGACACCAGAAAAAAGAACTAAGAAATAGCAATGGAAATAAAAAATGGGAAAGACGTGCCTTTTCATGGGTAATTACCTCCACAGTGAAATGCCCTCTTATTGTATGTACTTCCTTGAAATTGCCCTATTTCCTGGTGTTTTCAGGGAAAAGTCTCCAATCTTATGGAGCAGCTTACTAATAGTGTGCATATGAAGCATTGCTTTTTACTTTGGGCTCCAAGAAGAGTCAGAAGGACACTTTTGCACAATGAAATACAAAACCTGGAAACCTTTTGCAATAGCAACTCAGCTCTGTCCTGCCACTATGAACTATTTGTAAATACAAATGTGATTTTGAAAATTTCCATTATGATGACTCCTGAGATGCCAATGGAACCAGGAGAGGGGGGATTTTCTTAAATGAAATTAATTTTAAAAATGTGCTTGAAGTTAAATAAGGAAACTGCTCTTGGTGGCTTTGAAATCTTTTGAACTTTCAGTTTGAGTTCACCTCCAATTCTAGGCTTTTGTTGTGGCCTACTTTCTGGACCTCAAAGCAGGCAGTGGGGGACAAGAGAGATAATACTGATGTTGAGGCACATGCTTCATATGTGGCTGACCCAGGTTTCATCCCCAGCATCAGATGGTCCACCATGCATCATCAGAATGGTCCAGTGGATCCCTGGCAGCACAAGGTCTGATGAGCTCTGTAGTCTCCATCTCATATTGAACCTTATCTTGGCCAACTAAGAATCATAGGAGATGATTTTCAGGGCCTCCCTTTCTCAATTAAAATTAAACAAACAAATAGGCATTTGATGTGGGTATTTGTGTTTGTATTTGGGGACCACATCTGTAGGTATTCAGGCTTACTAAACCTGACTCTGAGTTTAGGGGATCCAATGAGTTGCTGGGGGCTGACTGGGGTCAGTGACATGCAAAGCAAATGCTGTATTCCCCTATGCTACCTCTCTGGCTTTTTACTTTGATTTATTTACTATTTATTGCATGTCATTATTTTTTCCTTTTTTTTTCTTTTTGTTTTTGGGCCACACCCGGTGACGCTCAGGGGTTACTTCTGGCTATGCGTTCAGAAATCGCTTCTGACTTGGGGGACTATATGGTACGCTGGGGGATCGAACCTCCATCCTAGGTCAGCTGCATGGAAGGCAAATGCCCTACTGCTGTACCACCGCTCTGGTCCCAACATGTCATTATTTTTTAAACACTCCTTCCCATTCCCTGAGAGATAGAGCAGCTCATAAGTGTGGACAGTACAGTTCTTCTGGAACTCAGAATAGAGTATTTGGGGAACCATCTGTAATCTAAATTTCAAGCAAAATAAGAGATGGTGAAAAACAAAATAATTCAAATCCAGTGAATAATTTCCAGTGTTTTTGTGGCTGGGTTGTCATTTGAGAGGTGCAGACATGTTGAAAGCCTTCTGCGTTGGTTACAACTCTGGACCTATCTGCAAGAGTCCAAAAGGTTGAAGAATCTTGTTGGTTGACAGGAGATGGTGATCCAGGAAGCTCTGCTGGGAAGACCCAGTGGAAAAGATCTTGGAGAGTGTCAGTGGTGGCAGGTGTCCACAGCAGATGGGGGTGTCTATGTAGGGGTCTAAAAGCGTAGAGCCCCTATCCCACTGGCAAGGAAGTGCCATAGAGACTCCTGACTGGGAACAATGGACAAAGTGTTTTGCATTTCCATAGTGGCTTTCTTCCCTTTAGGAGGGAAAGACTTGCTGAGCACAGAGATGGAAACATCTTTTTGTAGATCAGGAGGGTTCACAGACACCCTCACAAGCTTCTCACCTGCTTCCTCTGCTGAGAGGAGATGCTAACCCAAGGCTAGGGCCAGTTCCCCTGGTCCACGCTCATCCCTGGGCACCAAAACTGGGTCAAAGTGGAATCATAGGTCTGTGGGACTCCAGGGACAATTTCTTGCCCCTTTCTATGCCTCAAGGTGACCACTAACTGGTGCTTGTGGCTTCATCCTGTCTGCTTAGGAAGGCCCAGCTCTTCTGCCCCATCTCTACTCTCCTTTCCAGCTGCTGTTCCCTGTTCAGAGGCTCATTGTGTCCTGGAATCATAGTTTCTCAAGGTGGTGATATCACCACTGGCTGTTGCTCAGACTTCCCCTGGGATCCACTGTGGCATTTCCTCTGATTCATTGAGAATCTCCAATTAATTTACTTTTCTTTTCACTTCTCAGCTAGAATTCTTCCAGAAAATAAACAGACTTATCTCAGTCTCTTGAATTTGAGTTGTATGGTCCAAGATAGGGTGAACTTTGGCAATTCTTCCAATAGTATTTGAAAAAAAAAGTGCAGTTTGCTTTTGCCGGATTCTCTACCACAATATGTCAGATAAATGGAGTGAACTGGTGGTTTTAATTTTTTCCCCAGACCTTTTCATCATTACTAGACTTTTCTGACACTTTCCAATTCTCAGTCAAGATTGTAAAGTTGCCCAACCCACTTCACATTCTGTTCATTTTGCTCCAAAAGATTGTCAGGTATACTTGGACAGGGTTTTATTTTGTGATAGGATATTCTTCTCTGGATTCCTGGACATACAATTCCCCTCATCAGTCTTTCTAGGGGGGTTCCTGGCCTAAAGTTTACTACTTCTAGTAGAGTTGCCTCAGCCATTTCATTTGCTGGGCACATGCTAACGAGTCTC
>PVKC010005180.1:0-33831 GCA_004027635.1 Crocidura indochinensis | reverse complement strand
ATATATATATATATATATATATATATATATATATATATATATATATATATATATATATATATATATATATATATATGCTCAGGACTTATTCCTGGTTCTGTGCTCAAGCACCACGCCTGTTAGTGTTCTGGGGATCATACATAGTGCCAGGGATTGAATCGGGTTGGCCATGGGCAAGGCAAGTGCCTTACCCACTGTGCTGCCACTCTGGTCTCTAGAAGTGCTTCTCCCCTTAATACTCAGCAGCTATAGTGAGAGAAGTTAGAGTCACTTTTTTTTTCTTTTTTTTTGTTTTTCATTTTTTGGGTCACACACAGCAGTGCTCAGGGGTTATTCCTGGCTCCATGCTCAGAAATTGCTCCTGGCAGGCACGGGGGACCATATGGGGCACCGGGAATCGAACCGATGACCTTTTGCATGAAAGGCAAACGCCTTTCCTCCATGCTATCTCCAGGGCCCCTAGAGTCACTTGTTGAGGCCATATCTGTAATTGCCAGTTGTTGTGATAGTGACTGACCTCGCAGTTCAGCCAACTGAATTGGCACCAACTGCCATGTACATGAGCCGTCCTGGCCATATCCTGACTTCAGCTGGTTGTCATCCCCAGTAACATCTTCTTGGTAGTCTTGCAAATATCAACCAGGAACCTTGGGGAACCAGGCAAGATAATCAAATGGTTGAAATAAAGGGACTGTGCTTGGGGGCTATTGATTGCACAGCAGTAGGTAACTATGCCAGTGTTATGGCTTGTCCATGTGAGCTGTTACTATTAGGGGGTGTCAGGATATCATCACACATATATACCTAGAGACACATAACATCCAGTCAGTCACCAAACAGAATCCCTGTGGTTTATGGTACCCAGGGAGCCAACCCTTTCCCCATTATATAGCATCCCAATTCGGAGGAGTGGGAGAAACATTTGGTTTTGGAATGGGTTTCCATATTAGTGTGCTAGCACAGGTGACCAGGTTACATTTGAACTTCAGGTTGTCAAAAAGAATACTTGTCTCATTAAGTTGAATTTAATGAATTAATTTTGTTTTGAGAGGCTACACTCAAAGGTACTCAGGGACTATTTCCAGCTCTGTACTCTGGAACAATCCTGGTGGTGCTCAGAGGGGCCACATGTAGTGCTGAGAATTGAACCAGGGTTGAAAGGATGCAAAGTATGAGCTTGTACCCCTGTATTAGCTAGCTCTGTGACCCCACAAACATGTCCTTTCATAGTCTCAGTAGGTACCCTGAGATATTTGGGACATGTACAAAGATCTTTTTTTGTGTTTGCTTATCAGAAATGCAAATGTAACTGGGCATCCTGTATTTTATTTAAGGGAGTGACCTACTCTGTTTCCTGACTCTAGGAGGAAACAAGCTGATCTACCTTCAGTGGATAAAGAACTCTATTGTCCCCAGCATGTTGGAATGTCCGAATAACCATATCACTCAAATCAAGTGATTGAGAGAGGGATGTCCAGGATTTGAGAGGAGCCTGTGATCTTTGCTGATTTAGTACTTTGACAAAACCTGGAATAGGAATGGTGATAAGCTAGACAAAAACAGGTGCAGTAGATGGTGCCTAATAGTCTTCGTTGTGCCTGAATTAAGCCATTCCCGAAGCTACATCCAATTTAGCATGTTAAGAACCAATGTACTATTTGTTCATCCACTTTCACATCTGTTGTGACCAGATCAAGGTGAAAACAGGTCCCTGAGTGAACTATGACACTTGGAGAAGTTGGAGCCAGAGAAAGAAATATGCCTTTGCTGCTGAACTATTAATACACTGGGATTGTTTGTTACTGCAACTCAAGCTGGCCTATCCCATCCATCTACATCAAGTTAGAATGAGACATAGACAACATGACTGAGGGTGTTCTCATGTGCAATGGATGCAATGTATCATTCCTGCTTTGTAAATACTCAAGCTAGAATAGTTTCCTCCTTAAATTGATTTCTTAGACTCTGAGCAAGCTTATTTTAAAGAGATGAAGAACCAGATTATTTTTAAAAGAGGTAAGTGTTTATTATGTCTGTGAGATCTTGCTGGTGGGAAAAGGTGAAATGTCACATGGTTAGCAGGTGGAACTGCCAGAGGGTAGAACAAGTGAGTGAGTGAGCATAATTGGACCTGCTATTTGGAGCGCACTGCCAATACCGCATCTCTCTGGGTGTTTAAACACGCCAGGCAAAGATCATTCCCGTTTCCTTGATGAGAAAAACAAGGCATAGAGAGGTAAAAAACTCTCGCCCAAAGCATAGTGCGTCAGCGGCATTGTCCAAACCTGCTGGATTGAAAACGTTCAAAATGGAAAAGCTTTTAAAGACTCTCAGGTTGAATGCAAGAGTTTTAGAAAGCAGCTGGATAATTTTATAGTGCGTGTGACCTGCTGTTTAGATGAATGCAATCAATCTAAAGGCCTCGGAAAATCACCGCCGTCCACGCCAGAGTGTCAGGGTTATTTCACTCGACAGCCGGCGTGGGCCAAATCATCTCGCCTCACGTAAGACGGTCTCTCTAACAGACAGCAGAGAACAAAAGAGAGAGAGAGAAATCAACTCCAAGTAACAGAGTGCTTCTCCCTCTGTGCAGCAGGGAAGAAGGTGAGTGAGAAGTCAAGAGTCCTCCAGACCGAGCACAGAGAAAGGAGAGCCGGGACCTGGAAGGCAGAGGCGTAAGTGAATGCAGAGGATTACTTGCCAAACGCACACACGGGGGAATTTTCACAACTGCATGCAGATACAATCTCTGGGCTTTCGAAAAGGCTGCACTAAAGTTCTACTTTAGTTAGAACCAGGTTCACCACCTTTTGCCAGGGGCTATGGTGAATAAAAATTCCATTCAAGAAAAGGTTAATAGGTGGGGCCAGACTGAAAGGGGATAAGGCACTTATTTGCTTTGCATGTAGTCGATCCCATGTAATTCTCACCAGCACCACCAGGAATGAGCCCTAAGCACAGCCAGGAGTAGCCCTTGAGAAGGTCCAGGTAAAACCTCAAAAAAACAAACAGGGGCAGGAGAGAGAGCATGGAAGTAAGGCATTTGCCTTGCACGTGGAAGAACGGTGGTTCGAGTCCCAGAATCCCATATGGTCTCCAGAGCCTGCCAGAAGTGATTTCTGAGTGTATAATAGCCAGGAGTAACCCCTGAGCACTGTCGGGTGTGACCCCAAAATCAAAACAAACAAACAAAAATCACAACCCCACAACGTTGCTTTGCCATCTTAACAGTACAGGCCTGAAAATGCTCAGCCTGGCACTGTTCAAGAGGTTGAACTTGGCAGTGCTGAGGTTGGCTGGGGGGCATCTGGTGCCAGGGATCAAACTCAGAATCTCAAACATGCTGGCCCTGTCCTCTACTCTTGGATTCCTCTTACCTATATATTTTTTAATCTCATGCATTGAAAGCTAATCATGTTACTTGGCTCTGTAGCTTATCATTGTTGCTCTGTGTGTGGTATCTTCCTTCTATAGTTATCAATGACTGTTCACTTTTACCCTCTCCTCCAGGCAACCCATTTTGCATCAATGTACATCTTTTTGAGCATCTTTTTGGCTTGAGGTTGTTCTTGTAAAATGTATATGGTGGTGTGTGTAGCTGTCAAACTACTTTTTTTATATGGGTAATGGTGTACTGAATATCTCTATCACTTTCTTGTGTTTCTCACTTGGTGCAGTGGTTAAACAATCTGTCCAGACATGATCTCACTCACCAGTGGAATAGAGAGGAGACAAAAGAAGGGGAAAGAAAGAATGACAAGCTTTGGGTTACAAAATGGTTAAACGTCACAGTGGAAGTGACACAGAGACAATGATGGTGTTGAGGGTGCAGGAATTCTGTTCTTCAATACCATAAACTGGAACACAATAGCAAACCTAAATATAATAATAACAAAATCACTTCTTCCTTTTCATTCTCATGTTCCTTCTCCTCCTCTGCATTCTCTTTCTCTTATCTTCTCTCTAAGCAACTCTGTGTTCTTCTAGTCTGGCACCCCCTCCTCACTTCCAACTAGATTCAATGTATTCTGACATTGTGCCCAGCCCACAACCCACTTTTTTTGCACATGATTTTGTTGTTGTTGTTTTGCTGGTACTGGGGGAACACAGTGGTGGTCAGCGTTTACTCTTAGTTCTGTGTTCAGGAATCACTCCTAGTGGTGCATAGGAGACCATATGTGGTGCTAGAGATTAAAGATAAGTGCCTTCTCTGCTGTACTCGTTCTCTAGCCCACACTTTGTGCCTTGTGCATGCCTGTATGGAACTTTCTGAGAATATCTTTGAGCTCTTGGCCCAGGAGTGAAACTCTAGCATCTGATACATTTGCCAGTCAAGTCAGATTCTCTGAGAATATACCCGCCTGCCCTTCCATTGCTGGTGGTGAGAGTTCTTATATTCTCTCACCCCCTCTGACATGCAGCGTTTTTCTAATTTCTGCTAGTCTAATAGGTGTGAAATGACATCTCAAGCTGTCATAATTTAAATTTCACCATTACAAATGAGTTCATCTAAGGCAGATAGATTTTTTTAACTGCTTACTGGGTACTTGGTATCCTGGTCTGGGATTTCACTAAGTTTACATGAGAATCCAAAGGAAGAGCAAGTATGTAATGAGAGGTATTAAAGGTGGGAGGCCAGGAAAGGTTGGCAATGAGAAATACTGGAGAGTTGTTGTTCAAAGCCTATAATAATAGTACATTAGCAGTATTGACTGGCACCAATACAACAGGCAGCCTGAAGGGCCACTCAAGTCTGCTGAAAGGACACCAGGCAATAAGACTCTTTTATTAAGGAGAAGAAACTTCCAATCAAAAAGACTGGAACTTTACCAAAGTTGAATTTGTTCTAAAACAAAAGCATTCTCTTTAGTCTCCTATTAGCTTGTTTATCATTTTGGTAAGCAAATGCAGGCATGATTAAAGAGACTCGTGAGGCCCCAGGGCCAAGTAACTGAGCTAAAATGAAATTTTCTATCAATAGAAATGTTAGATAGAATATTATCATCAGAAATACATAGCTAAGTTCACAGAAAAAGGAAAGGGAATTTGCAAAATGCCAGAAAGTAAAAGAACCTTGGGAGGTGGCTCTAAGAAAAGAGAAAAAAATCACATGCAGGGCTTGGTCAGGGCTAAGGCTACACACAGCAGGGTCACAGCTGCAGATTCATTCCTTAGCACCACATATGGTTCCCTGAACACCGTCAGGTGTAATCTCTGAGTACAGAGGCCAGTTTGGGCCACCCCAGAAATAAAAAGAAAGAAAAGATCATAGTCAGGGATTAGTGGAGTTGTACACATCAGGGGGAATGAAGGTGTGAGACAGACAGGACTGGTGACTAGAGGTGGCAACAATGGCAGGTGGTTTTTTGAATCAAAAGAGCCATTTTGAACTCAGATTAGGGCCACCAGAGAAGATTGCAGTTCCTCTGCTCCACTTCACTCCATGGCTTCACTTTTCTTCAATTCAAAGAAGCCCACCTAACACATAAGAAACACCACCAACGGAATGTTGCACTGGTGAAAGGGGTGCTCTTTACATGACTGAAACCCAACAACAACCATATTTGTAATCAAAGTGTTTAAATAAAGATACTAATAAAAAAAGAAACACCACCAACTGGAAAGGCCAGTTAGTGGTTAGTGGGCAGTTCAGAAATTCAGAAGCCCACCACATTTAGTGAATGAAGATGGCAGTTCTGAAGACCCAACTATTATCAGACACCTATATAGCCTCTCAGATAAGGACATTAGAAAGGAAATGTAGAGACTGTTCAAAGAAATCATAGAATAAGCCAATAAGACTCAAGAGGATATCAGAGTAGAAATGAGAGAAATGAAGATAAGATTCTGTCTCAGGGGTAGTGGAGACCCCTGGATGGAGCAGGAAACTAGATAAATGCTGTGATCTTTGTGTGGAAGATAAGAGAAACTGCCCACTAACTTCATGGATTTATAGGGAATTTTGTATTGTTTTTATTCTTTGGGCCACATTCCTGGATATGTTCTCAAAAATTGCTCCTGGCTTGGGGGACCATATGGGATGCTGGGGGATAGAACCGTGGTCCATCCTAGGTTAGCACGTGCAAGGCAAATGCCCTACCACTTGCACCATAGCTCCAGTCCCGAAAATTCTGTCTATTCAAGGGTTCTTAGAGGAAGAATAACATCTTGAAAAACTGAAACCATGAGCTTGCTTCTTGCCTCAGAAAGAAATCTCAAAGCAAGAAATGAAAGAGTAGTTTGCCTTAGTTTAGTGAAGCCCTCAAAGGAGACTCAATTCTGAACAGAACATAAGATCAAAAACCACCCCAGCAAAGATGACCTAGGAATGAAAAAAATGTGCAAAACACTCTGGAAGTGACATGGTACCCCCTTCATTAACAATATTGCAAACAATAGTTTCTGAAAGAGAGAGAAAGGGAGAGATACATAGAGAGAAGTAAAATGTCTGCCCCAGAGGCAGGCAGAGGCAGGGCAAGAGGGAAACTGGGGATATTGGTGGCAGAAAATGTGCACTGGTGAAGGGTTGTGTATACTGTATGACTAAAATTCAATCATAAATAACTTGGTAACCATAGTGTAAAAAGTAATTGGTGAAAAAAACAACTAGAAGGGAAGAAATCTTTTCCAATAACTGGAGAAAATTAAACCATTTCAAAGATATACAATATAAGTAACTTTAATATAATTGAAGAATGCCAAAGAAAATAACAGACATGCTTAATGAAAGAAAAGTGCATTTTTGGGTGGGGAAAACCCAGGCAAATTTGGACAGAAGTTTGTACTGAAATTCTTTGGCAAAAATCTTTCCTAACTGACAAGAAAATATGGACTCAAATGACAAATACAAAAAAAAATAGGGAGTAAAGGGAGGGCAGCTGGAGAAAATGTTAAGATATAGGAGAAAGTGTGCATGTGTGCCTAACAGGAGGCAAAAGTCAAGAGGGTAAAAAATAGTCAGATGAGAATGTTCCAGAGTTGACAACAGGCAAGAATCCTTAGATATAAGAAGCAAATGTCTTCCAGTCAAAGTAAAATAATACAGGGGTTGGAGTGATAGTACAGTGGGTAAGGCACTTACTTTGCACATGACTGACTCAGATTCGATCTCTGGTATATGGTTCCCCAATCTCACCAGGAGTAATTCCTGATTGCAGAACTCGGAATAATCACTGAGCACCACCAAGTGTGGCCCTCTCTCCGAAAGAAAAAGCAAAATGAAACAACTAAGTCCTTCACTACACTGCAGAGAAATGACAAAAAACTGAAGAGAGAGTGCAAAGCTACCAGAAACAAAGGAGATACTACCTGTATCAGAATAACAACTTGATTCTGTTCAGGTTTCTCAACAAGTCTAAAACATTTCTGAAAAGGCTAGAATTCTATCTTTCAGTATCTGAGACAGAATAACTGTCATCCTAGAATTCTGCACCAAGCTATCAAGGGTAGAGGCGAAATAGAAGCATTTTCAGCAAGGAAAAAAAATAACCCCAACATATTGACAAAATTTGCCAGTGAATAAAGCACGAAAGGGCAAACTTAAGTAGAAAACAATAAAACTGAGAAGTTGGAATTTGGTAATTTCAGCACTGATGAAAAAAAGCATTAGGTTTCTTCTGAATAAATCGGCATTGATTAGACTGATTTTTAAAAAAGGAGGTGATAATGATTAAAATGATTTGGGAATGTCAAATAAGGTCTACCTGAAAGTCCTAGGCAGCTACATGGTAGATGATAATGATGGAAGGAATTGATATGTGAAGATTCTTGTAGTTTCCCAGGAAGGTAAAATTCTAGATGGAGGATTAAAATAGTAAAGACAGTCACCAGAAGAATACAAGTAGAACAGGTGATTTCCCCACATCAATGTGGCTTCTAAGTCAGCTTTTGGATTGGAACAAAGGACAAGATGCACAGAGAATTTTTGAAAGCTCACATCCATGCCAGGGCTGCAGATACTTCCTAGAGATTGGGCCTGGAGGAGCTGTAAAGCTTGACATTCTCCCAACACAGTTGGGGAACAAAATCACTGCTTTCCCCCTTTCAGCTTTCCTCTACTCTCTGACACCATCACAGAATTCCCATAGTCCACTCTTCTCTTGATAATTGACAAAGTAGGCCCCCTCTCAGAAATAATGAAGTTTCTTTGCCAAGTGTGCAGTCTGGGCCAGAGGTGATCTACCTGATGCAGGTACAAAGGGAATGAGGTGGCATGAATTCAACCAACACCTTCTGGGGAAAATCTTGGATGATTTGACACCTGCATTGGGCCAAGCCATCCCCTGGAATCTCTGATTTGATTTGCTTCTACTTAACCTTGGCAAGTCAGGTGCCTGTTGCCATCAAAACCAGAAGTCACAATCGATTTGATGTCACTGATAACTCACACGACACCACCCTGTCAGTTTGCCAGCTTCCAAGACATTGCCAAGCATGATTATCAAATCGTCCTTTGGAGGGCAGTTCAAGGAGGCAATTGCTTGCCTTATTTTGTACAACTTGGATTTGCTTTTGTTTGGATAAAAAAAAATTGACCAGTTACATGACATTAAAAAGCCAAGATCAGAAGACAGCTCTTTACCAAGAGCATGCTTTGAAGGCCATTGCACACATTGCAAGATGATCATTTCTTTGCAAAACATTGCATTCAAGGAGGGCAGGAGTCTAGCTTTCCACCTTGGATCAGAGAAATGTGCAAGTGAAATGAATTAAACTTAAAAGCCAATTCTAACTAGCAGGCATGGGGCATATCAGAATCTTTGTGCGAGAGGCGGTGGGGGGTGGCTGTGAGTCATCTAAAACAAGCCTATAATGTGCTGCCTTGCCAACATTGAAGAAAGAGAATTAAATTGCTGCTGCCCAGCCAAGTTAGATGGAAACATGTAGAAGTTACCTGTGCAGCAGCTTTGGTGTCAAAAAAACAGCATTGAGCAATACTGCCCTAAGATCTGCTTTAATTTCTGGGCTGTGATAGACAGGCCATTCACCACCAATTTGAAGCTCTGTGCAGAAGAGAATATGATGATACTCCTTCACTCCTTATGCTTTTATTCTTTCGAAGAGCTCCTTCCAAATTTTCCCAGGAGCTTTTATTCCTTCATGTATTTCGTGTATTTGCAGTGGTGACTCAATTGCACAACTTGCTGCCAGTGAGTGTCTGTGAGCTCAGCTGAGACCTGCCCTGTCCATAAGCTTGCTGAGTCACTCAACCACCAGTGAGTGATCCATGTCATCCTTTACTTATTCATTCAAAAATAGCCATCAATATTCTTCGATAGCAGACTCAAGGAGCAGAAGAACTAGGCTAAGCCTTAGTGGCTGGGATACGGAGGTGTGTGGAATAGAGTAGTGCTCAGTCGAGCAGGGAGTGCATTCTGTGAGGTAATAGAGGCCAAGGCAAGATATGCTGGAAACATGAGAGTTTAAGAGCAACTCGTGACCAGGGTAAGAGTGTTGGCTATGTGATGCTGGGAGATCCAAGCTGGCCAGTAAAGTACAGTGATAGGCTGGGTTGGGCTAGGCTGGAACTGTGTTAGAAACTGAGCCAGGGGTACCAAGTCCAAATATTAAGCAAATAAGACCGAGGCAGGATTTTCTAGGAAGCAGCTTGGTCTCCCATCACCTTCCCAGGCTCCAAACAGCAGTAAAAGGCCCCTGAGTAGTTGCTGTCTCCCGCCTTCTATGTACCCAAACTGCCTGTCTTCACACACTGTTGCCCTTTCTACAAATTAGCTGCCTCTCTCCTTCTCAGCCTTGTCCTCCTCTCCGACCCCTGCCCTTTCATAAACGCAGCACCCGGAGCTGCGGCAGCTATGGTGTTTCTGTAGCTGTGGACACCTAATCAATAGTTTTTCATGATTTTCTCCGTAACCAGGGCTCTGACTGATTCTCCAGCGACAACACACCTGGATTGAACTCAAAAAGGATGTCAAAGCTACCCAGGGGCAATTTGGTTTAGAATTTTTCTTAAGGATTCATCCTCAGCAGTGACAGAAGAGGAAGGTACTGCCATTCTTTTAAAAAAAATCTTTAAACCCAAGATTCTTGAATTCAACGCTGTCTCTGAAGGAGGCTGCATAGGGGTATATCCCAAAGGAATCCGAAATGATCATTGGAAACCCCCAGGTTTCTTTCAGAGTCTCTACTACACAATAGGGTTGTTTGGTTTGGGGGCCAGGCTTGGCAATGCTCAGGGTTTACTCATGGCTCTGCACTCAGGAATCACTCCTGGTAGTACTTGGGGAAGCAAATGGGTACCATGGATCAAACCTTGGCCAACTATGTGCAAGGAAAGAGGCTTTCCTGCTGTACTATCTCTCTGGACCCCACAACTACCCAGTAGGATTTTGCTCAGAAATTCTAGAGGTAGATAAAGGGCCTCATTTTGCTCCAAATTCAGGTTTTCATAAAACAGCCACTGTCATTATGACCATAGTCTTGCTGTTATCTATATCCTTCTTTAATCTTATTTGACTGGGGTGTGTGGAGCTAGCAACAGAGTACATGTCTAGCAGTCTAGTAGGTGTGAGGCTCTGAGTTCAGTTGTTGGCATTGCTTGGCTTCCGAACACCCAGCCCCACATTAAAAACCTGGGCTGGAACATAGAACCTTCAGGTATGTACTGCCAGACTGTATCTCATTAACAATGGCCTATGTTAAAATGATTCCTAAAAATAAAGTTAAGCAATTTTTGTTGACTTATCTATAAAATTCAAATAAAATTTTTCCCTAAACTTGTGAGAACGTCAGTGGCCAACAGCTAGTTCTTGGGGGGGCTGGGAAAGCTCAGTGGTAGAGCATCTGCCTAGCAGACATGAGGCCCCAAAGTGAATCCTTGGCACCAATCTCCATGCTGAGTGTGACCCTAGTAGCACTGTGATTGGTCATTCTTGGTCTCACAATGAAGTCAAGATATCTGGAAAACTGCAGCCAAGCATGGGAGACCCTCAGTCATGGCGACAAAAAGTAACAACAAATATCTTGGCAGGGAAGGACACAAAAAAGAAGTGTTATCTCTAGCCAGAAGAAGCAGGTATTCATACAAATGCAGACGGGGGGGACAAGATGACCTCTGACTAGATAGCATCAGGGTGTTGGAGACTAAGGATATGACATTGAGACTATCTTCTTGACTCTGCTGGAATGAGGAAAGAGGAAAGGAGAGGAATTGTCATTTTACAGTGTCTTAAAGTAGGTAACCCGACTACAATCCACCCCAAGTCATTTTAGAGGTATCACCTGAAACCCCTTCTCTTAAAGACACAAATATACACTATATCTCCGATTCTATAAATACCGAGACTGATGCTAGAAGAACACAGCATTTCTCCCAGAGCTGATGCTAAATTGGTGTATTTACTGGGATTAGAATAGAAGGTTTCTTGAACCCAGGAAAGAGCTGTTTGGACACCAGTATTGAATCAAGCTTTCTTTCCCTCCTGGTACAGGACTCTTGAGCATCTTTCATTTTCCGAGGGAGAACCAGGGCTGATCCATGCCACTCCACTATCTTCCAGCCACCAAAGGTCTGTGCTGATTAAACAGCTGGGTGACAGCTTGGAGAAATAGCTCTATCCAGTGTGCCGCAAGGGGCTTCCCCCTGGAGGGTACAACCGGAAGCTCTGAGAACTTAGAATCCATTATTTTCACCTGGGTTTCACTTAGCAAGAGAGTGGATGGGCCTGAGAACCTGATGCTTTGTTCAGATCATTCCTAACCTAAGAAAGTGGGTACTGTTAGGCCATTGCTGAGTTATCCCTGGTGAACAGTGCTGCTTACAGTGAAATACCCTGGTGGTCAGCTTAGTTCCTGGCCCTGGGGATTGTCCCTCCTAAATTGGGACAGAAAACAGATAAAGTGCTTGACTTCTTTTTAAGCCCGTAAGTGAAAAAGGTGGTGACCTTCAGCAGGTATATATTGTGATACTCATTTTCCTCAGGCCCTGCCCTGAGTTTCAAGGGCAGTTGTGGAAGCCAGTTCTCCTGGCACAACTTCTTAAGGTTTTCACATATGGTCCCCTGAGCTTTACCAGGAATGAACACAGAGCCAGGAGAGAGTCCTGAGCACTGCTGGGTATAGCCCCCTCCAAATCACTTAAAAGAAACATATGAAAATAACTGAAGGTAAGATCAAATCAGGCGCCGATTTTGAGCACTTGCTGTAATAGCTCACCTCCATTAAACATGAAAGCTTCCAAACTCAAGAGGGGAGGGTACAGCTCCCAGAGACCAAAGGAATCAGGGTTCACTCAGACTTCTCTACAGTAAATTTAGGCTAGTTGATATTTCCAGAGACAGAGAATGCCTTTCACCTGAATCCTCAGACAAAGAGAAAGTAAATATGTCAGGTGATAAAGTTATAGGAGGTCCAGGGTTAAAAAAATACTCTTTTATTTTTATTTATTTATTTAGTATTTGGGAGGACTCACGTGGTGATGCTCAGGGAGTACTCTTGGCTTTACTTGCACTCAGGGATTACTCCTGACAGTGCTAGAGGTACTCCATAGGATGTGGGTGATAGAACCCAGGTTGGCTATGTGCAAGGCAAATACTTGAAGCACTCACTGTATGATAGTACAGTGGCTATCTATTCCTGACGATAGAGTATAGGGAAATGAATCAGTGTGATGAAATCTATAATAGACCATTGATGAGTGCGTATAATGGAACTGGTGTCAAGTGAAATCAATAGCAAAAGAAACCCTGTTTAACAACAATAATAATGTTAAAATAGAAGACAGCTTTAAAGAACTTGCTACGAGTGGGTCTCCTTCTGAGCATCACCTTACCTCTGGGGAGAAAGTAGTTCTTACATGGCTTGGTGGATGGAAGAAATGAGGTGCAGAGAAATGAAGCAGTTTGCACAAAGGACATAAGAGTCGAGCCTATGTCCAGAGCCCCTACTTAGAACCACTCTGTTCAATTTTTCAGTGTTCTCTTCCATGAATTGACTTGCTTCTCAGTGAGGGAGTTACATAACTGTAAAGCCCTCTTTAAAGCTCTACTTGAGTGAAAAGGAAACATGCTAATTTGCCTATTTGATATATATGGTGGTATGAAAATTAGGAAAAATGAGTGTCACAGTTAAGCTTTTAAAACATTTGCAATTGGATGTCAGAATGATTCACAAGTTCCATCGCCGTAAAACAAAGGGTTTTCTGGATAGTCTCTTCAATTAATGATGCCAGGAGCTGAAGAGCCACACGCAGGAAAATGAAATTGAGCTCTGGTCTTACCCCTTCACAAAAATTAACCCGAACTAGATGAAAGGCTTAGATGGAAGTCACGAAATCATAAGACACCTAGGTGAAAAACATGGGGGTGGGAGAACTCCTTGACATGGATCTGGCTTGGCAACACTTTTTTTTTTGTATATGAGACCAAAAGCACAAGTAAGGAAAACAAAAACAAGGAAGTGACACTACATGAAACTCTAAGACTTCTGATGGTGAGAGAAATAGCCATCCAAATAAGAAACTAGTCTAATGGTATAGGAGAAAATATTTTCAATTCACGTAATTTGGAAGAAGTTAATATTCAGATAGGATCAGAGAGATAGGACAGGGATTAAGGTACTTGCTAAATCCTTGTCCCATTTCTCTGATCCTCTGTCTTGGCTGATCTTGGTTTGTTCACTCTATATGGTTCCTCACATACACATATGAGTTTTGTGCTTGGAGGAATAGGTCCTAAAGACCACCAGATATACCCCAAAACTCTCTCTATATTTTATATATTAGAAGAGATTAAGAATCAATACAAATCAATGACCAAAAATAAAATACAACTCAAAATGGGCAAAATTGTGAAAAGACATTTTTCCAAAGAAGCCATACAAATGGCTATACAAATGGGACTTTTAAGGGTGCTCAATATCATTAATGCTCACAGACATGCAAATCAAAACCACCGTCTCAGCACTTCACAGTCACTAGAAAAGACCCGAGAGAACAAGTGTTGATGAAGAAGAGGTGGAAGAGAATCCTGAGGTTTTACGGTGACATGTGAATTGGTACCGCCATCAAGAAGGACAGTGGGGATGTTCTTCAGAAAGTTCAGGAACTGCCACATAATCCAGAAGAATCAACTCTGGATACAGACCCAAAGGCAATGAAAACAGGATGTCTAAGAGATTTGTATCTCTCTGGGGGGAAAGTAACAAAGGCGATAAGATTTGCAGGAAACTAGTAAGAATTTAATAGAAAATCCAGATGAGCAGACAGACTGAATGCTACAGATTAGGAAAAAGGTGCTTGATACTTGTTAGGTGTATTCATGAACCACATATCCTAATGGGCTGTTTTAAACCAAAGAAAAATCTTTCTCAGCATCCAGGAAGGGGAAATAAAATAAAACAATATCATTTGCAAAAAAAAAAAGTGAATCCAGTTCACATCAAATTTACACACACTCATATCCAGTTTTTCAGAGGTATGTTTTTGTCATTGCTTTTATTTTGTTGGGGATGGGACTCTCAAGCAGTGTTCAATGGCCACTTTCCGAGCTTCCTGGTGAACCATTTGCACCATTCAGTGCTCTGAATATCCGTGTGCCATGTGCTGCTGTTCAGACTAGGAATGTTTAGGAGTCATCCACACTTCTCAGAGGGGTCTCAAAGAGCCAGGCTGTGCTGGGAAGCCCATGTGGGATCCTGCATTTGTACCCTTTATCCCTGAGCTATCACTCCCAGTCCTAGTAGTTTTTAATTTTTTGTTGATTTTCTTTAAAGATTTTCCCCTAACATTTTTGTTTGTTTGTCTTTGGGCCACACCCTGCAGTGACCCGCTGTTATTCCTGACTCTGCATTCAGAAATCACTCCTGGCAGTACTAGGGGGGATATGTGGGGTGCTGGAGATTGAACCTGGGTTGGCTGCAAGCAACGCATGTCCTATCCACTGTACTATCTGCCTTTAAAACTTTTAATTCAGTTAAGTATTTCTCAGATATGAGAAGTGTGTGTGTGTGTGTGTGTGTGTGTGTGTGTGTGTGTGT
Source organism: Crocidura indochinensis (assembly GCA_004027635.1). Taxonomy (NCBI): domain Eukaryota; kingdom Metazoa; phylum Chordata; class Mammalia; order Eulipotyphla; family Soricidae; genus Crocidura; species Crocidura indochinensis. The sequence goes on along the minus strand of PVKC010005180.1, from coordinate 18,840 downwards.
GTGTGTGTGTGTTTAAATGAGGCCACTTGTGGTAGAAATCTGGCTAGTGGTGCTCAGGCAGGTGATACTTGGAAGTCACCAAGGCTACATACAGGGATGCTTGGGTACCTTCCAGATGGTTTCTGGAAACCTCTGTAGTGCTGGTGACTGAATTCAAGGTCTTGCCCATGCATGTGATCTACCATATGGAGCTATTTTTCTGGTCCTAGAAATATACTATAAGATCTGCAGAGAGCTCCAGTTAAAATAATGAGGAAAAAATCATTCATAAAATTGAGCGAGAAATGAAAATAAACAACTGAAGAGACTTTAAAATAAACACAGAAAGGAAATTAAGGACCAGAACCCAATAAACAAATACTTACATTGTTAGTGTGGTAATGCATTTTAAGGAGAATGTCAAGTGTAAAACTTAAAGTAGAAGAGACATTATATATGATTATTTCATCATAATTACCTAGAAGCAAAGTTCTCATCAACTGTCACTTTTTATTCTCATCCTTCATGTCCCTTTGGGGTATCCTTTTCCTTAATTCAAGGTTAAGATATTTTTCAGTGGTTGCATTTAACCGTTGTATTTATTATGCACACTTTCTCTAATTTTTCTTGTGAAATGCCAGATTAAAATTAGTTTGAAATTTATTCTTAAAAATCAAGTGAGGATTTATACAGTATTGTAAACCAATGGTAAATCAATAAACTTTTATTAAAAATAAAATCAAATCATGCTTGGAAAATAACTGTAAGATGTCTTGTGTGTTTTATGAGGATGAGATATTAGATTTGATCTAGGGCTTTTTTTTCAGCATCATAAAGACACCCTTTAGAGAGTTAAAAAAATCCTTGTGATTATATATCCTTTTTTTCATTCTGCATTCTGCCTATTTGGGTAATCTATTTGTTCTTGATGAGATTCGACAGATGTTTGCCTGTTTTGTTGATTTTTTTTCAAAGAATAGTTCTTGGATTGATGGCATAAGTCAATGTTGCTGTTTTCCTCAATTCCTTGTCTGTGTTTACTTTCCAAATCATGTGTTCTTCTTTCCTCTTGTTTGTTTTCTCATTATTCTCACTTGGGAGTTTGCTCCTTGGTCAATTCAATTGTGTTATTTAACAAAGTGGTGGCGGATTGTGATTCTGCCTCCTCTGACTCATTTCCATGAGTGCTGTGTGCCTGATGTCGTCTACACACTGCTTCTTTGAGGTTTAGGAATGCTTCTTTTTGCTGGGCCAATAAAAAGGATGGGAACTTGACTCCCATAGTTATCCTTTCTTTATATTTATATACCATACTTAGCACTGTGCACACTTTATTTAGTAAAACAGAGGAACCCAGAGTAGACAGAACAGAAAATACCAAAATTGGTTGATTTCCTTCAGGGAAGGAGGGAACTCAGTGACTTTCTGTGTCTGATCAGCTTGAAGATAGTATTTAACTGTCAGAACTATAGACATATTATTTTGATTAACATCAGATTCACAAGAGCATGCAATAGGAAACAATGGGCAATCTTTAGATAGACAGTGTTGGGGCAGGAGAGGGTTGGAACCATGTCATTACCTTTTTTCAAGGATTTGTTTAGTCTGTGTTAAATAAATACTCAGAACCAATAGGTCAGAGAAATAGTATAGTGAACAGACCATTGACTTGTATGCACCAGACTTAGGTTTGATTCCCAGCAAACTGTATGTCCCCCAAGCATTACCAGAAATAAACCCTGATGCAGAGTCAAGAGTAAATCCTGAGTTGGGTAGCCCGGTATGTCTGGAGCCTAGAGTCAGTCTTATGCCAGAAAACTTCAGGGGTGAGGCCTCCTTGTAATTAGGCCAAAGCTTTTTTTTCCTGTTTTTCTCATATTTTGCTAAGCCTATGCAAATAATGGCAATTGCCACTCTCACGCTGTTACTACTGTATTTTTGACACTTATCATTTAAGAAACAAACAAACAAACAAAAACTTACTAAACTTAAAAATATATATATATAAAACTGTAGTAAAATGCCTGTTTCGAATTCAGAGGATGGGAAGGAGGGAGGGGGGCATTGGTAGTGGGAATGTAGCACTAGTGAACGGGGGGTGTTCTGTTTATGACTGAAATCCAACTGCAATCATGTTTGTAATCATGATGCTTAAATAAAGAATTTATATTTAAAACAAAAAGAGTAAACCCTGAGCATAGCTAAGAGTGGCCCAAAAACCAAAAGCAAAACCAAGCCCAAACTCCTCAGAAATAGATTGCATAACTTCTGTAGAGGAAAGAAAGAAAAGATGCTTCAAAAACATTCCATCAATCAAATAGAGAGTTAGAAGAGAAAAAAAAAGAGTCAACAGAAATGAATAAAATAAAGTATAGGAAAAGTTTAAGTATGTTGGTAATCAGAACAGTTAAAAGTGTAAATGATTGCAAAATAGTCATTAGCTTAAATAAAAGTCAGCTAAAACCTATTCACTCACTGAAATATATCTGAAATAATATCGTGCTAAAAATAGAAAATCAACCTCTCACAACCAGAGTAAGACTCTTTGATAATGAAGCATCATCTTGAGAAGAGGAATGAAAAATATCCAATAGGAAGTTAATGATATGAATCAACAGCAAAGCACATCTGTGAGGTCCAGATGTGCCTCACATCTGGTATCAGATCGATACCTGATACTGCAAAATAAAATGCATATGTAATATATATGGTAAAATGAGAGACAACAAGAAGACAATTAGCCAACAGTTTTAGGAAGGAGATACAAATGGGAAATAACCAATTTTTAAAGCTATCAAAATTCTTCCAATCATAAAGAGATCATTTCAAACATTAGTTCAGAAAAGACCAAATAGAGCATTTGAGTCCAGCATTGATAAAATGGGGGTGGGGACAAACTTCGTACAAATTGCAGTAGCTCCACTAAGGGACGAAAATTTAAATGCTTCCACTCTTGTCATAGGGGTATAAAAGAGCAGATAATGTATATCAAACCTTCTTTATGTGGTGCGGGTACTCCAAGCAGTGCTCAGGAAGTCTGCAGACCTGGCCAATGATTCAATCAGGCCAGGGCTTGATGTCAGGACACAAGGATAGTTTATCGCTCAGGTCATCAACAGAATCTTGGGGAGAATTACCAAGTTGCTCTGGCACTGCCTAAGGCTATGTATGGAGAACTTGGGGTACTGGGGAGTGAACTGGGTATGTCACATGCAAGTCATACACCTAACTTAATCCCTGTATCATCTCTCTGTTCTTCTTCTTTACTAGCATTTTTATTCATTCTTTTTTCTCCTCAAAGATGCTTAAAACTCAAATTTCTTCTGCAAGTGACCTAGCTTAAGAGGGGGAATATGAACAAATGCTTGTGACTGTCATTTTTACCTTTAAATAATAAAATGGACATATAATGAGAATGCCCATAAAATAGGAGATTAAATAGTTCATAAATAGTAATAGTGGGTTTGCACAACTAAATGCCAAGTGATTCTGCAGATAGCTTGGAATATATCTGCAATAGCTTGGAAGATATCAGTCTCATGTTGTTAGATGAAGCTACAAGTTAGAAAATAAAATGAATGATAATCTATGTTATATATAAAATGGTACATAAATTACACACAAATTTGTCTAGCTTGGTAAAAGCGAAATTCTTAAAAGTGGTTAAAAAATCCAAGGTACAATTTGGTTCATATTATACTTCTTTGGTTGGTTCTACATATTTTTTTAACAGTGAGCAATTTCCATTTTAATTTTTCAAAGAAATACTCACATAACTTCAAAAGTACCTAAAGACTACTCCCCCATTCTCATCCATGCACTTTCATCATCAGGAAACTTATTCATTTCTTGTGTTCCCTTCTAGGATATATTCACGTATATGTAATTTCTTTCCTCTCATTTTATACAAAAGATAATATAGACTTTTCACCTTGCTATTTTTAACTGAACAATAAATTTGAGAACTTTTCATATCAGCCCCTATTTTCCTTGTCTTTTTTAAGTTATGCTGAATTCCATCCTGTGAATATAACTTGATTTGTTCATGTGCTTATTTATTTACTCAAAGATGAATTATCATTAGATAAAGTAAAAGTATTGATATGTTGGGGCAGAGAACAGGTGTCAGACATGATTTGCTACATGATCATCAGGGTCTTTGAAGGAGCTGTCTATGAATTAACAAGACTGATTTGGGGAATCCAAAGAGGCCAATAATCATGGCAGATGGCAAAGTGAGCAAAAAGAAACCATCTTTCCTGGTTTCCTGGGGCCAGAGAGATAGAACAGAGGGGAAGACACTTTCTTTGTAATCTGCTGGTCCTGATCAATCTTCAGCACCACATTGGCCAATACTCACGGTGATTCTAGAGGTCACCCTAAGTACAGAGTGAGGAATAGGCCCCCCGAGCACCACCAGATATGTCCCAAACTCTCTGACCTATGTCCCACTTTCAAGAAAGAAACCATCTTTCCTCCAGGGCTGATTCTGAGTATGAAAGGTCAGAGAGGCAGACACTACCCTACACCCTCTGGAGTATAGGACCTACCTTCCCTCTCCCTTTCCCTTCTTTGTCTTTGTGTTGATTTGTTTCTGGGTCACTCTCCTGCTGTGACTCCCACTTCAGCCCTTTAGGTTCCTAAATGTAGGCAGCCATATCCATGAACACTTTTCACTCACTGGCTGGCAACTCTCACAGGAGTCTACTTCCCAGTGCAGATGAATATGAATCGGCAAGGCTGATTACATATCAACATGGGTTATGAGCCACTGGAAGACAATACACCCATGGAATGCAAGTAGGGATAGTGAAAGCAGGCAGGACAATCGGGCTTGGAGTTATGCCTGTGTTATACCTTATTGCTCATAGGATCCTGGCTTCCTAGGTTTTGGTAGAGATGGGAAATGAAGCCTTATGGCTGGAGGGATCCAGGGAGCAGAAATTCTTTACCAAGTCCTGTAAAAAGGGGCATCCCATGGTGGTGCTCTTGTTGAAAAAGGGAATGTTTCAGCATGTTTTGTTCCAACTGAACTACTTTGGGGTAAAGGGTCAGAGTATGGTTGTCGAAGCATATTACTACTCTCTGCAGGTCAACAGGTCAGGCAGGCTGTTGGTAGATTATTTTGATTGGAGAAAAGAAATTCTTGAAGGCCTCTTTTTGGTAGGCTAAAGAAGTCTGTGACCCTCCATTTCTCTTTAGGGTTTAGGGGGGGAGCCAGTTAGATTTACTAATTTGGAATTGAATCATATTCTCTAGAGAAGGGAGAATATCTTTAGAAACTGAGTTCTAGATTCATAGATCTTTTCAATACCATGCCTTCTAATTTTATCGTTTAAAGTATTGAACAATAGACTTTGGGTGGTTGACTATAAATTTTAACACATGTGTGGATCCTGGGGACTGCCACCAAAGCCAGGATGTAAAACAGTTCCCTCACTCCCCAAATCCTCTTGTCTGTTTTGTTAGAGTCATGCCCTCCCTTTGCCCTAAATCCTGGCAACCACTAATTAGTTCTCTAACCCTTCCGTTTTGTCTGTATGAGAGCATCATGTAAATGGAATCATAACCTTTCTTTCTCTCAGCACAATGCCTTGGAGATTCATTCAAGTCACATTTTAAAAGAAACAATAAATAAAGGTTTTACATGGGTCATTTAAATTAGAATTGTAAAGCTACTTGGGGATTATTCTAGAGGCAATATACAAGAGAAAAAGATATTGAAATGCAGGATGCCCAGAGTCCAGATATGACACAGAGTGGATCCAGAGAGAAAAATCAGAAATACCGCATAGCTGGAGTTCTTCCTCCAGTGTTTCATGGCTGCATTTGCTTTTCCCATGATGCCCTATCCATTTGCAATTTAAATTGGAATCACAGCTTTTTAACCACCCAGATTTTGTAATGTCAGCCAGTCCCTCCCAAGCTGTTGATGGACCATGACAACCAAATATGATTTAAAAAAAAATCACACAATGACATCCAAGCAGAAGGGGCTGGGAGTGTAGGTTGAGAGATCCCAAGGTGGGATATGAACCACAAAAGGTAAAAAAAAAAAGACACTAGTTAATTTTAAAAATAAAAATTTAAAGTCATGGTGATGACTTTAAATGACATCTGATCCTATCATTAGAAAATAATTATTGTTCCTTTTGTATTCAATGGAAATAATCTGATTACATCGGGGAGCTAAAAATCTCAATTAGGTGCTAAAAAGTTAACACCTCTCTAAACTGTTTTGATCTCTCTCTTTAACAGAAAGAAATGGCTGCCTCAGGCAGAACATGGTCCAGGCACAAGTATCAGGCTGAAATTTTAATTGCATTGTTTAGTTTTCTCTGCATTTGTTTTGATGACTACTTTCTATTTCTGGCAAGTGATGATTCCCCTGTAGGGTGGTGAGACAAAATTTCATGTTTAAATAAATATGTTAAAGCAAAACTTAGGAATGGATTTTAATATCATGTAAATAAACAGTGCAAATGGACCCCAAATAACTGAAAGCCAGAAAATAACACATCAGACTTTGGGTGGGACTTTGTTATGGAGTGACTCCTACATGGACTGTCCAGGAGACAACAGCAAGTATGGAATCTCTCCCAGCTTTCACCAATGGCTCAGGCACCCAGACTCTCAAAATTCTCAATGATCTACCTTTGTTTCAAAGCACACATACCACTGAGAGGTGGCTGCTTTCTTAGAACTCTTTCTCCAACCTCCTCTATCCCAATTTTGTATGTTGTTCTGTCTTTCTTCAGATGCCAAGTACTGTTCAAGGCCACAGAAAAATGCTTACGGTTGGACCTTTAGACTGCCCCTACCTATCCCTTGGCCCCTTTGTTAGTCCCTTCTCCGGGTTGAATTGGGAGTGGATTCAATTTCTGTGTAGCAAAATATTTAATCCTCAAATATGAACCTCTAAACTTCTCCAGGTGCCTAAAGCCAAAGGACATGCAGAGAAGGATGCAGAGCGCCAAACTATACTGAATATGGTACCTGAGCTGGGATAACGGCTGAGTTGCAGAGAACTCCTGTCTCTTGGGGACACAATTTGGAACAATGTAAACATCATAAACTCAAAGGATTGGACAGCTCAGAATCGACAATTGGGAATGGTGATCCAAGAGATGATCCTTCCTTTGACACTAGTTCTACAACCAGATTTCTCCAACTGTGGGTTATTTTAGCACTGTACTTCCCCCCTTTGTTCCAACAGATGGACCCCTCTGCTTTTCTGACAATGGACAAAAGACCACACTACACCTCTCAGTTTGCAGGCATGCCCACCATCTTAGGCACAGTTGAATCTCCTCCAAGCATAGTTCAGGAAAATGGACTCCAAGAAGATTGGAGACACAGAATCATTGTCATTGAATAAATCTATGAAGTAATGGTGCTTAATAGTCTCATTTTAGAGAGAAAAAGGTAAAGCTTAATAAATATGGAAAGTGACCCTCCCATAGTTCATAAGAGTTGGTACATTGGAAGGAGAGAACAGAAATAGCAGTGACTATTTCTAAGACCCACCAGTGTGAAAGTCAGTTGACAGGTAATATGCACCCACAAAGAATGCTCTATTTGTTCCTAAGCATTCTACAAAAGCTGCAAATCAGTAAGACATGATTATAGATTAGAATCTATATTTCTGAAAAACCATATTTCATGTATTTTTCTTTAAAAAAACTAAAAATATCTGGATAAAATAATGAGCTGGGATTAGAGAGTGATTGTCCCCTTCCAAGGATAGAAATCCTCACATCTTCTTTGACTCCCATTCATTCATGTTTGTGCCCACTGAGCTCTCAGATTTAAATTTGTGACTCTCCCAAATGCCTCCCGCAGGGATGGAAGCTCCCTGACACTGGGCCATTGTACCTGGCTCAGAGTGGAAATCTAGCACAGCACCAAGCTCTATCTCTCTTCCCTCTTCCCTTGGAAATGGCCACCTGGACCATTCAGAGTTTCATGTTTTAGAGAGAACCTTGCTTGTTCCATTGTCATTTGAATGATGCCAAAATTTGAGTACTTATAAAAATGGTTCTTACCTAGTACCACCCAGAGGCATTTATACCTATTTCTTCATCTTTATCCTTGGCAGATAAAGGACAAGTGCATTAAGTCAAGTTCTTTCCTCCAGAAAAAAAAGATGGACAGTGATTTGGCCATGTTGTCCCAAAATTCCTGGTGAAAGATGTCTATGTTAGAAAAGAATATGAGAAAGGAAACTTCAAGCAGGGGCTTGACCACCACCGAGCTTTGCAGTGACTTCACTCATTTTTTTCATGTAATTAATAATTCAGCTCCCATATGGTTTTTGGCCAGAGGTGGTCGGACATTGCAGAGCTTAACCAACCACTGCTGAAAAATGGGGATTGATCCTGGGAAATGTTACCTGCACTTTTCGTCTCTCACTTGAGCAAAATGAAAGCTGTTAGATGATTTCATCTCTTCATTAAAACCATCAAAGCAGAAGCCTGCTGCAAAGAGGCTGTCAAAGCACTAGCCATTGCCCTCATGCCCCAGTAGCTTTGGGGACCCCAGTGGGATTCACATCCTAATAATCACATAGGAAGGCATTATGGTGTATGATGTATAATATTGTGGAAGAATCCTAGCCACATAAAACCCCTAAATCTAGCAATGTCATAAAGGGAGTTACTTTGCCATGCATGCTGATGAGGCCGGGTAAAAAATGTCATCTGTGTAGCATGGAACTTGTACTGGGTGGGAGCAAAGGTAGCCCTACCATCGAAGAATCTACATTCTCTCACCCAATTTCTGTAGACTCTAAAATAATAATCCCTGGAGCAAGTCAGAGTGTGGCCTTGAAAGAGATGCACCAATTCCTCAAGTCTCAAGCACAGCCACTTGATGTTCTTTGATGAGCCCCTTCATGGACCCAGTGCTGAGCTGTGCTCTGAGCATCCAGTTGTGAACAGAGCAGATGAGATCCCTGCTTACAGGGATGTGTCTAGTGAGAGAAAGTGGCACAGGATGGTTTAGATTGTGCTAAAAAGTATGAAGCAAGATCCAGGTAGAGAGTTGCAGGGTTTTGCAGGCAGATGACCCAAGTTTGATGCTTGGTACTACATTATCCCTTAAGCACAGAGTCCAGAGTAACTCCTGAGCTACTCTAAGTGAGGATCCAAATCCCAAAATTATATTAAAAATTAAGAAGTGTGATAATGGAACCCGGGAGATAGCATGGAGGTAAGGCCTTTGCCTTTCATGCAAAAGGTCATTGGTTCAAATCCCGGTGCCCCATATGGTCCCCCGTGCCTGCCAGGAGCAATTTCTGAGCATGGAACCAGGAGTAACCCCTGAGCACCGCCGGGTGTGACCCCCCTCCAAAAAAAAAGAAGTGTGATAATGACCAGATAATAATCAAATAAGGTGTGGGGAGGTGGGACTGGTGAGACAACTTAGATTGGGAGGACCACGGAAGGAACTTTTCAGAAAGTGTTGCTGGTATTTGGAACTGCAAAGTAAGAAGCAGGCAATTTTAGTGTTTCCCAAAGTGAGAGACACTGCTGCCCTGTGTGAGCGGGTATCATGGGGCAGGGCTGGAGTGGAGAGGAGCAGCAAATGACAATGCATTTAACTGCATTTTCATCAAGAAAGACTGCCAGTTCTGGATGGTCCATCAGGATGCAACATCACAAGAAGTAAAGGAAGAATCTGGATGGACAAAGTAGCCTCACTGTCTTCTCCATTTCCTCCAGAGATATTCAGCTGGGAAAGCACCAGCAAAGCCCTGCTCCACCACCATGTTGACGCTTCATGCCAGGCAGCAGAGGGTGAAGGGAAAGGAACAGTGCACCCTGAGGTTTGAAAAACTTATATACATCTCAGAATAAAAAGAAAGGAAATGCCATTGAATAAAAGAAAATAATGCAATAAACAATTCACATAAGAGCAGTCAAGTGATAAAATGGTAGAAATGAAATGAAGTAAAAATAAAATGAATGAAAGAAATACAAACAGGCAATAAAATAAAGAAATAAAATAAAAATAAATATAATGATTTAAAAGCATTGAGTCCCCTTTCCCAAGCTGCTGAGTTCTAGATAAAAAAACTTTGCAGCAACTTTCACATACTTGACAGTAGCCAGACCAAGGGTGATAAACTCCAGGTTTTGGCTTGTTGTGTGGGTGTGTGTGGGGGGGGGGGAGAATCAGTGAGAATTTTTTGCAGGTGACAATAGTGAGCATGATCATAGCCTCACAGGACTGATTTTCTTCCTATGTTCCAAAATCTCTGTTCCACTTAAAGCTACATTACCCAGTTAACACTGCAAGTCAACAGATGTTGTTTGGTTTTGGTTTGGGTCCCATACCTGGCTGCGTTCAGGAATTACTCTTGGTTCTACACTAAGGGATCACTTTTAGAGAAACTTGGGAGAACCTGGTGTCAGGAATTTAAACCTGTCTAAGATGCTGCAAGGTGCAAAGAAAGTGCATTCTTTGCTGTCTCTCTTTCAGGCCCCTACAGATACTCTTTAATGTTCCTATCTGTTCTTGGTTTTGCTTTGGTTTGCCTCTTCCAATCAGCAGCACATTAAAGGATGTCAGAAATATCACTGGATGTATCAAAACTGGGTTTTCTGCAAACTCCCATGAAGTCTTGGTTATTTTATCTTGAGGGAGGACCCACACACGGAGACTATATGAAATGGAATCAAACCAGATTGGCCTTGTACCTGCTATACTTTCTCTCCAGTCCTGGCCATTCTAAAGTGCTACTAAAACCTACTAAGTATCACTGGAGTGCAAATGATGCTGGTTTTCTATTTAGAGAAATTTTTAAATATAGTTATTTTAAAAACGTGTATCTCAGGGGCTGGAGATATAGTATAGCAAGTAAGGTGCCTCGGTGCTTTGTATGTGATCAACTCTGATTCAATCCCCGAAACTATATATAAATACCACCATATATGACTCCAAGGCCTCCCAAAATATATCTTAACTATATTTGCACTTTGTATGCTAGGTTCACAAACAACTCAGCAGGTCTCTCAAAGAATCCATAATGATAGAGATTAGGGATTGTTCACAAAAAAGAGAACCTGGTGAAAGGGTGAGGGGGTGCATGGAGGAGTCAACTTCCACTGATTACCCATGGCTACTTTTGAGAATTATGCATGTTCATACAAAGATTATACCAAATAATATACACAAAGGGATACGGTAATTCAGCTTCTTATGGAAAATTATAAAGTGAGATAAATCACAAGACCAGCACACAGATTTTACATGCTGGAGGCCCAAATTTGATCTCTAGCACTAAGGCAGGTGCCACCCCTGAGCTCTATGACCTAGAACTTTCCCCATATTACAATGCTGAAATGCATTCCCTACCACTAAACTTAGAGGAAAGTAATGGTAAAGGTGCTGTCTGCTGCAGTTATCTCTACCACCTTCAGGATCTTGTATGTACACAATGAAACTATGTCACAAAGTCTTATGGGAAGATCAGAAAATACTACCTTAGAGAATGTGGAATCAATGCCACATGTGGGGTAGCAGTGAGTTCTTACATGGCCCATATAGACTCCTAGTTTTCTAATTGGGGAGCACCCAGAGGCACTGGTGAATGAGCCCTTGGGCTCACTGAAAGCATTTCTGATTTCAAAGCTGGGAAGACACCCCAAAGAGATGTGCACATAGGAGCTCAAACATGGGGCTTGAGCCTCAGATAACATGACTGGTGTCCCAGGCCCATGAGAATCAGACTTAGTATCAACAGAGGCCCTAAGTGGCTCCCCTGCCCAGGAGGTCTGTCAATCAATTGTAACATCGGCCTACGGGGAGCTTGACAGGTCATAATTAACTCTGAACTAAGTTAATTCCACTCCCTGGTGTCTTTTACCCACCTTGCCAGCCTGCCCATGGACTACAAAGAACTTCATGCTATCACTGCAGCCCATTAGGAGAACAAAGTGGCAGCAGAATCAGCCTACAGCAGCCTGGCACAGAACCTGGCAATGGTAAGCGTTTGACAAGAAAGTGGATTATTCCTACTTGGAGTTAGACCTGGAGAAGATAAGAAGGCTTACAGGTGTGGGGTGGTGGAACCTTCCAGACTGACTCAGAACCACAGTATGTTGGAGCTTATCTAGCCCATAACCCCACAACAGAGTACTTGCCTGGAGAGAAATCCCTCAATCCTCCAGTGGACCCCATGGACTCCAGTAGACTCCAGTGGCACTCCACCCCACCCACCCTACTCTGTCACTCGATCACTCAGGAATGAGTCAGACGTTGAACCTCAGGGAAGAGTTCTGAACTCTAATCTTCCAGCTCTGCTCGCTGGAGGCAAATCAGAAAGGACACTGGTCAGCCAGTGATTCTGCCTTCAGCCTATTCTGGACTCTTGGGCTGTGCCTGAAGTTGGCCGCTTTGGGTTGCAGCCTCAGGAAGAGCTTGCCCTGTGGCTTATTTTAGGAGAGATACGTTGAGGGCAGTGGCAGGGATGATCAAGAGGACATGAAGGTGATTTGTGCTCTTTCTTGGCCCATCTGAAGAAGGAGGACAGCAGAAATGTGCAGGAATTATGGGTGCCCCAATGAGTCAGGGACTCCTTGGCCAGGAAGACAGATGAGGTGAGGGCAGTGTCCACACAATAGGAAACTGTGCTCAAGTTCTAAGCCCTCATCAGACACACACTTCTTTTGGAGATGTGAGAAAAAAGTATTTCCTGCCAATGTGATCATCGCCCCCAAAACTTTCTCCATGTGTGTTCACTGGAAAGCTCTGCGACCATTGGGGTCTTTCCTCTACCTATATGCAACCCCGTATTAAAGGTTTTTGGAGCACTGTCTCCCTAAGTTCAAAAGTGAGATTCAACAAGGAAGGCTGTTTAAAAAAAATGCCTCCTGAGTCCTGACAGTTGTGCTTGCATGTTCTGGATCATTCACCGGTGCTGACAAATTCATGCCGCAGCTGGAATGAACTATTGTCTCACTGGTGCGCTGCTTCGTGGCTGACAAAGTGGAAGATGGATGGAGATATGCAGACTTGATGGTTTCATTTCATCCACATGTGAGAAGCAGGAAGTGGGTCTGTGAAGATTTGCACATGTGCAAACCTTGGAACCATGTCTGGGATGCACTCACAGGCATATACTCCCTCTGCCCATGCATAGGACTGTGCTTCGCACTGTCAGTTTAAGGCAGATAAAATCTTCTGCCCTCTGGGTGTCATCCTAAGACCCCTCACCTTCCACTTTGGTTCTATTTTTCCCTAAAGGTTTACCTTGCTATCATTCAGCTCTGTCATTGGGATGTGTATTCTCTGCTGAAATGAGCTCTACTCGGTGCTAGACCTTGATCTGTGCTTTCAATTCTCTTTCTTCCTCAGACTGTTGCCTCCCAGGCAAGTAACTGTTGTCTTTGCCTTATAACCGCCCAAGAACACCACTGAGGCCGAACAAATAAATAAGCTGAGTTGCGAAGTGGCATCTACAGCGCACAAAACAGGCTCATCTATCAAAGTCTCGACACCCAAACACGGAGGCAATTATCACGTATTAACTCCCTCTTGTTGGCATCTCGGTGTACTTGGAGAAGATTCACTCCCTCTTTGCACCCCTCCACATGCCTCTTGCCATCTCAGAAACTTCCAAAATCAAGAGCATTGGAGACAAAACTCAGCTTCCCTGGAGACTCCCAAGCCACCAGGTTAATGTGCTCATAACTCCCGCAGACAGTTAGTCTGGAAGAGTTTGTTTTATACCAGACCCTTGGTAAATGTCTCCGAGATAGGGCATTCACTGGGGGAGGAGCCTTTGCATATCTATCTCCTTACTTGATTTTCAAAGCAATGTGGAAAGTTGAATCACTCCCTGCAGTGTTCGGAGCTTCTTGGTGCTGAGTTTTGGCATCATTCCTGGCTCTGTGCTCAGAGATCACTCCTTAGTCTTGTGCTCAGGGTTCACACCTGGGTCCTGTGCCCATGACTCACTCCTGGCTCTGTATTCAAGGATCACTCTTGGCTCTGTGCTCAGGGCTCACCTTTGGCTCTGTGCTCAGGGCTCACCTTTGGCTCTGTGTTCAGGGATCACTGATCCTGGCTCTGTGCTCAAGGATCATTCCTGCAAATTTCCAGAAACCATATGCAGTGCCAGGGAATAAACCAGAGTCAGCCATCTGCAAGGCAAGTGCCTAAATCCTTGTAATATCTCTCTAGACCATTGGGCTCAGAGTAAAGGTTAGAAACCTGATTCCCATTGTCAAGGTGAGAAAATGGCCACCCAGAAATTGAACTGGCCTTGGAAGGAAGGAAGGAAGGAAGGAAGGAAGGAAGGAAGGAAGGAAGGAAGGAAGGAAGGAAGGAAGGAAGGAAGGAAGGAAGGAAGGAAGGAAGGAAGGAAGGAGAGAAGAAAGACAGGTGGGAGAAAGGGAAGAAAGTAAAGAAAGGAAATTAAAAAATTCAAGCGGGAAGGAAAGAAGGAAGTTCAGGGTCACAAGTCTTCCTAGTCTACCCTGAACCAGCTTTCCAACAATGAATCAGTCCTCTGCCTCACTGAATGACCACAGCTGGGACATGTCCTCTATGAAGAGGGCAGAGATGAGCACTGTACTGAGCAGTGGCAAAACAATCAGGTTTCTCCAGGGCACTGTCCCCCTTTAGAGTCACTCTGTTCAGTCACTACACGAGTTGCTTTTATGGCGACCACCAGACCTACTCTGGTTGGGAACATGCCATATTATCTGTTTGCATCTCAGTGGCTACTTCTGATCATCTGAAAGCCGGTCCTGGGTCCCTCATGTCAGCCTCAGTGTCAAATTGCTGATTTGCCAAAGAACGAGGTGCCTTTGACTGCAGGTTCAGAGGGGACCTGGAAGGAAATAGGCAGTGCTAAGCCAGGTACATGGACAAGGCTCTCAGAAAAATGCAAGTGGGAGAGACTCACTGAAGAAAAGCTGGGTTTGCCTAAGGGGTCCCCACTAGTGGGTTCAGATTTGAGACAAGGAAAGTGCCATTTGCCTCTGGGTCTCCCAGGCCCAGGGTTCTCTGGCTCTGTCACTGTCTCCTGATTTAGCCCCACCAGCTGTAAGGATCCCTTCTTGAGGCTTCAGGCAAAGCTGTTCACTTGCATTTGTCCTGCTGGCCTGGAGCTTCTGAAGCCAAGAAGTTCTGTGGGGGCTTGTGCGTGGGCAGCTCAGACTGCCACTACTTTTGTGTGCCACCATGGGTATGTAGCCCCCAAAGTGGATGTCAGGGCTCTGTGGTCACGCCTGTATTGGAGACGGTCTTTGCAGTGGCCAGCAGTGGTATGGAGCACTGGAAAGAAAATGCACCTATTTTTGGGTTGTACCCTTGTGGGATGGTGAATGCCAGGTAATGTTGGTCTTTAGTGTCATCCACTCTCTCTCTTTTAGAGGGAGGATATGTATAGTTTTCACATCTCTGAAATCAAAAGGGTGCTGGACAGAGAAAGACAAACTCTCCAAGTATGACTGTCTCTGTCCAGGACTCAGAGTCCAGGAACACAATAAGGAAGTGGGTTTGAAAGGATCTCAGAGATTCACATCATTTCTGCAATTAATGCATAATGCATATTACTGGGGAGATAATAAGGGATAAAGCATACAGAGAAGAGTTCTGGAAATGATGGCAATAGCATCCAAATTGTGCAGCATTACGTTATGCACCAAAGGCAAATCTCCGACCAAAGCCCCGGACACTGGGGAGGTGGCTTTGCATGGAAAGAAGCAGAGACCACAGAACGCTATCCTGGCTCTGGGCTCCCAGGCCTCTTCCTTACAAAAGGCTGGGAATGGGGCCACAGAGCTGGATCCTAGGGAGACTAATCTGCTTTAGAAACCTAAAGGGGAGGTCGGGTAATCCTGACCCTGAGATGGGGAGTAGGGGGAGAGAAACAAGAGTTGTCAGAGTGCTTGATGTTAAATAAAACCTCGCAAGACTTAGCTGAGAATTTTAGCAGAATCCAAATGTGCTATAAAGAAAAAAAAAAGGCACGGCTCCCATCTCGAAGGTTCACAGCTAAGCTGGCTTAGAATCACACATGGCAAAGTTAAAAATAAGAAGCAGCCATCCCTGAATGACACGGCTCCAGGAAGGAAGCTGGAGGTAGCTGTGTGGTGGGGTAGTGAGAGGTGGAGAAGGGGATACAACGTCTGGGTCAGAGCCCAGGTACTGAATAGAGGCCACACTGCCTATAGCTAGATGCTCGGGGTCCTGCTGCTTTGTAGTGAGACGGCACTTCACATTGGCAATGAATTCTAGAATGTTCTCTGGATTTTCCATAGAGGTAACCTGCAGTGCATGAGGGTGTGACTGCTGCAGGGTTTACTGTTGGCCTCTTTCACGCTAAGTCTGGCTCTGAAGTGGCCCTTGCCCACAAAGAGGGTCACCAGACCCACCACTCTGTGCCACCACATCCCACGAAGCAGCCTGCGCTGAATGGGGCTACCAGCTGTGTGTTTGTGTCCAGCACTCGGTGCTGCCCCCCTTGATCCTTGCCACATGCACTCCTGGGGCGGAGGCAGGTCTACCAGCAAGGGATCAAATGCACTCAACTGTCCCCTTGCATTCGAAAGAGCCCCTAGTGTGAGCCCAGTGGGGTCACCTGAATGAACTTGTCTTTTGTCCAAAATGCTGACAACAATGGACTTCTTGAAGGGTTTACTTTGAGAATAATCTTTAGTAAAATTTTTGGTTTGATTTTGGACCACACCCAGCTGTGCTCAGGGCTGACTCCTGACTCTTTACTTGGGGATCACTCCTGGTGGGGCTTCGGGCACCATATGGGGGTTCCCAGGATTAAACTGCCACATCCAAGGCCAGTGCCCTCCCCGCTATACTATCTCTCCAGTCCCCCTTTAAAAGCAATGTTTTAACAACCAGCCTCAGCTGCTGGGCCAATTCCTGTGTTCTCCAATCACAGGTCCATCACTATGCAGACATTTTTTACAAAGTCTTTAAGACTTAAGGAGAATGGAGACAATCCTGCAACCCACAAGTTCTGGAGCCCAGCACCCCAGGAAAGCCCTGACTTAGCCCACACGTGGGTCACTCTGCCAGGCAACCCTCTGATAGCTGTGGAGAATAGAGCAAAGCAGGGTGAGTCCTTCTAGAAGCTATGCCCCCGTCCCCCACCTCCCGCAGACCCCCAACAGTCCAGCCGCAGTGACTCATCCCCAAGCAACAGCAGCTGCCTCCAGGACCCTTTAGACCAGTGAGGCGTCGTGGGAATCTAGGCTGCAGGATGAGAAGCCTAGGTAGGGCCGAGTCTTTGTCACGCCTTTAAAGCACACCCCACTCTGCAGGTGGGGGAGCAGGGCAGGGCCCGGACTCAGACCCGTTGCTTCTAGGAGCAGACATATCAGGGTCTAGGGAATTGGCTCAGGCTAATAGGGCCGGGACTTCACGCCAGGGTTCACAATCCAAGAGCACTGACTCAGGCTGAGTCTCGAAGGCTGGGCTGGGGCAGTGGGGTGTCAGTCCAAACATGGCCCCAAATACCAGGAGGGCAGCCAGGCCGGCCCGTGTTTGAGGGACCCTCCCCAGGTTCCTGAGGTGCCACGAGGGACCTGCCAAGATCCAGCGGAAGAAGCGCGTCGTGCCCGAAGTTCTCTGCCCTGGACAGCCACTGCAGCCCACCCCACAAGCGCACGCGAGCTGCCCACGACCCGGCGGAGACTCAGCACCCTTCTCTTTCCTTCCCTGACCCTGAGACCGCGCAGCCTTCCAAGTCCGCCCTCGCGCGCCCTTCTGCAAGTTCTGGCTGACGCCTTCTGGCGGTCTGAACCCCACGCGCCCGCCCGAAACCACCCCAAGAGAAAGAAAAAGAGCGGAAGGAAGAAAGGGGAAAAGCCGCAGGAGAGGAACTACTCGGAAGGAGCCGAGGGGTCGCGGACAGGGGCTCGGGGTCCTTACCTGTACCAGTCGAGCCCCCGGCCATAGTTGCGGTCGAAAAAGTGGGGCTCGGTGCCCAAGGCCCGCACGTCCGGGTGCACGCGGATGAACTCCAGCACGGCCCTGGTGCCCCCTTTCTTCACGCCCACGATCAGGGCTTGGGGCAGCCGCTTGGCGCCCAGTTTCGGGGAGCCCGAGTGGTTGGCGGCGGGAGCCGGCAGGCGCGGGGCGGGCGCGCTGGGCGGCGGCCCCGGGGGATCGCAGGGGCGGGACTTGGGGAGAAGTTTCTGGCCCCCCGGGCCGGGGCCGCGGAGGCAGCGGGGCGCGCCCAGGAGACGGCTCCGGCCCAGGTGGTCGCAGCAGCACAGGAGGCTGTAACACAGGTAAGTGCAGGAGAGCGAGAGCGTGAAGGCGAACAGCAGCCTGCGCGCCCGCCGCGGCTGAGGTGGCCCCGCGCGGCCCAGGACCCTATAGGCCATGGCTCCATGGGCCCGAGCCGGGGGGCATGGTTTCCGAGGGGCACCAGCGGGCCAGCTGCCGCCCACAGGGCCGGCGCGGTGCGGCCGGGGCCGCGCGGCTCGTGCCTACGGGGCGCCTCTCTCCTCCGGGCGCGGCCGGCCGGGGCGCACACCGTGCCCGGGCTTCCCGGGGCCGGCGGGGGCGGGGGCGGCACCTCCGCGGGGCCCCGGCGGCCGCGCTGCCCGCATCTCCCGGGGCGGGAGCTCCCCGCGGCTCTCACGCGCTCCGAGCTCGGAGCGCACCCAGCGCCCGAAGCCCCATGCCCGCCGCCGCTCGGCGCGCGGCGCCCGGTCACTCGGCGGCACGGCGGCGCGGCTCTGCTCGCGGGCGCGGGGCGGACCGGACCGGACCGGACGGGGGCGCTGGCCCGGTGCCGGCTCCTCGAGAAATGCCGAGCCCGGCGCGCGGCCGGCTCTATTTAAGGAGTCGCCTGACGTCAGCCGCGCGGGTCCCCCGAGC
>PVKC010005179.1:0-33826 GCA_004027635.1 Crocidura indochinensis | reverse complement strand
AGTTCAATTCCCCAGTTCCCCATATGGTCCCCCGTGCCTACCAGGAGAGACTTCTGAGCGAATAGCCAGGAGTAACCCCTGAGCGTCACCGGGTGTGACCCAAAAACCAGAAAAACCAAAAAGAAAAAATATGAGTTCTTATCCCTAGTAGATAAGAGCTTATTTTTATACGTAAGAGTTCCCCCCCCTTTTTTTTTTAGTATGCCTTTGCAGGAAGAAATGATGCTACATTATATTGCTGATGCATTTGGGGGTGGAAAGAGAAGAAAACAGAAAAAAGACAAAAAATAAAAATATATATGTTAACATATATATAAAGAAAAAAGAATTTTTAAAATGAATTCTAAAAAGTAATTAAAGGAGCAAAGTGATGCAGGAGACTACCTTACATTTGGGAAAAAACAGGTTAAGAGGTAGTATTATATAGGTCTTAAACTTATGAAGAAAGTATAGGCTTCCCCATTGACTTTTGGAATTTTCTTGTGGAGGTGGGCTCCAGGGCATATTTTCATCATACATCCTGGCCTTTTTGATATTGAGAAAAGATTTGCGGCAGAGAGGTCTTGGATAGAGTTCTTCAGTGGGGATCCTTTTGGCACTGAGTCCGTTATCAAACAGCAGTCCACGTTAGGGAGAAGTGATAAGGAGGGCCACACAGCATGACTCAGCAGTGGTGTTGGTTGTATTTTCTTGCCGGGGACAAGGTGCTGGTCTGATTGGGTGTCCCTTCGCTTGGGTACTGGGTACTGGCTCATTGGGGTAGGAGGTCAGTCTTGAGGCCTAATGAATTAAGAACTGAGGGTGAAGAGTTTTAGGTGGGAAATCAGGTTGGGATTGGGGGGTGTAGGGATAGTCGGATTTCGAAGTGGGGAGAAGGGATAGTCTATGGGAGGGTCTATATACACTATAGGATGGGTTATTTACAATTTAGATTTGGCTCTCATGGAGGAGTCCTATCTCTGTGTACTCATGCCAACATATAAACATATAATAGCTTAGGTATACCTTAAGAAAAAGAGGAGGGGAGAGCAAGAAATAAGCTGAGTACAGAATGCTAGGTAAATATACTACAAGTAAGGTAAAGAAACTAATAGATCGGGGCCCGGGAGATAGCATGGAGGTGAGGCGTTTGCCTTTCATGCAAAAGGGTTATCGGTTCGAATCCCGGTACCCCATATGGTCCCCTGTGCCTGCCAGGAGCAATTTCTGAGCATGGAGCCAGGAGTAACCCCTGAGCACTGCCGGGTGTGACCCCCCCAAAAAAAACAAAAAAAAAAAAAAAGAAAAAGAAAAAGAAAAAGAAATAGCTCCTGGCAGGCACGGGGGACCATATGGGACACCGGGATTCAAATCAACCACCTTTGGTCTTGGATCGTCTGTTTGCAAGACAAATGCCGCTGTGCTATCTCTCCGGGCCCAATAGTGTGGTTTTCATTTGACAAGAATTGAACTGATGATAATGAGTAGGAAAAGGCAGAAGAAGAAAAGGGAGAAAAAAGAAGTAGTGAGAAGAGAGGAGAAAAGAGCAAGGAATGTTAGTTTGCTTGAATGTGTTCGATGAGTAAGCCCTGTCTGTGGGTCATAGTTGCTGTGTCAGTGGTCTGGCTGGTCTCATGCTTCAGGTTCTAATAGAGGGCATAGCCTAGAGATAAAGGGTATGTTAAAGTGCTTTATCAAGATATTTTCATAATTCAAGCTAAGTATGGTATCTAGTGTGACTGAGCACCGAGGTGCCACCTTAGGTTGTCCACCCTTTGTATCCAAGAATCCCTGTGAATATAGTATATAAAATAAAGTAAGATTAAGGCATTGAAACATATTGTAATGAAATGCTTCCATTGAAGCCAGTGACTTTCCATCATATTCTTTACCTGTAATCCTGTATAAGATCCCTAAGACATTATTATGGGCCTTTGTAGTAAAAGGCTGATTACATACCTGTTCTCCCTACACTGTTGTTTCTGCTGTTGCTGGTTTCTTTATGGTATAATGTGTAGTCAAGGTTTTGTGTTGTTCCTCTTCCACTTGCTTTGGACTCTACTCCCCAGTAAATGTTGACAATTACAGTGTTTGGAGTTCCTACCTTGTTAAACCCTGTTATTTGTTCATGGGAGTATTACCTGTATATATGGTGCATATTCTAGGTACTTCAGAATACTGCTATCATTCTGTTTATCTTTCATCTTCTGGCTTACTTCATTTAACATAATATTTTGTAGGTCTATCCACATTGTTGCAAAGTCTATGTTTGTATCTGCAATAAATAGTGGGGTGCACACATACTTTGGGATAAATGTCCTTCTGACTAGGGGATAGATACCCAGGAGAGCAATTGCTAGGTCTTATGGCAGCTCAATTTTGAGTTTACTGAGCACTCTACCATGGAATATTTTGCACTGAATTAACACCAGCAATGTGCTAATTCCTTCTTAGCCTAGGAGGAACAGGGTCTCATAAAAAGTCTGAGGTGCTCTGACTCTTAAAGTCATTTCTTAAGACATTGTCTTGATAAATGGTAGCATTTCAGTGCTTTTCTGGCTTCGTGAGTAATTGGTCAACCTTGACTTTTTTCTATTGTTTTTTTTTTACCATAAATACTATAATGCAGATGTTTGCTTTGCTGTGTTTCTGTTCTTTCTCTTTTATTTTACCTTGCCTTTGCTCTAATTTCAGAGCTGCCAATGACAATACCGAGATAGGGATTCCTCTCCAATCCTCTGGGTTAATTTTCTTCCTCTTTAATTCTGAGTTGATTCTTTTCCTCTTCAATCCCCTGGGTTAGTTAATTTTCTTCCTCTCCAATCCTGTTGGTTGATTCTCTTCCTCTCTGATTATCTGGGTTAATTTTTTTCCTTTAACCAAATTTGAGGCCCAATTCTGTGGATGAGGTATGGTCTTATCCCCAAGGACTAAGAAATTGGATTCGAAAAAGTCTTACAACAAATGTGCTCTCACTGAATCACCTCATATGGGCTTTGGCCAGAAACCTCCCCCAACTGTAAGCTCCAGGGGAAAGGTCGTTTCCATCAGAGCCTGGAGCCAGGGTCAGCTTTCTCCATGATGGCAAATTCCCCTCCCCAGGGCCTCCCTGATAAGGTCCTTGGACCCATCACCGGGTCTGAGCCAAGCAGGACAAGAGTCCCTTGGATGTTACATTTGCAATATTGCAGCAAGCTGAGTGCTAGAAAGCAAGGGAGGGGGAGAATTCTGCCTTCTGGGTCCCAAATAGCACGACCTGGGGTCTGAATGAAGAAGGCATGTGCTGGCTGAGCCTCCACAGGGAGGAAGGATTTCCCTGAAAAGGGTACGTTATGCTGGATGGACTGAGTTTCCTCTAACCCGGCAGCCCCAAGAGCAGATTTGGGTCTTGGAGACATTTCCCTCCAATCCCACTTTCTAGATATTTCGTGTACCAGCTCCGAGGCTGCAGGAACCAACCCAGAGTGATGCTTTGTGCCTTCCACAGTCCTCCAGCACTGATTGCGAGTCATTCTTTCCCTTCGAGATGGGTTTTGGGATAAGAGCTCTGCAGTGCTTCTGGCAGCTGCCTGTCAGGTTATACAAAGCCCCCAGTTCTCAGGACACATTCAGCTCCACACTTTGTGATTCTCCTAAGCTTTAAGATATTAAACCCTCCCTCTGACCCGACACCATTTTTGTTTTAACCATCTAGATTTTCTATTGTTGGTGCTTCTGCCTTTTTTTCCATTGCTTAACTCCTGAGTCAAAGTTCTTGATGAGGAGCTGAAGCGATAGCACAGCAGGTCTCTGGCATCCCATAGGATCCTCCCAGAAATGCCACGAGCTCCTCCATTCCCTTGAGCACTTTTCTTGGAGCCTGCCTGCCAATCCCCTCTGCTCTGAGCCTAGTAAGGCCCCCATATGGGCCTCTGAAGCTTGGTCCTTGGGTGACTTCCGGGGGTGCAGCACAGCTTCTCCTGGGATGCGATTACAGCAGAAGTGGACAGGTTCCACACCAGAGAACGTGTGAATGGAACAGCTATCCTGATGGGTCCCAACAGTAGACAAGGGTAGCTTGGGAAGAAGTAGCACTATCTATACAAGTCTATAGTGTACATGTGTGAGTATGTGCACATATGTGCACACATCGGTGTCCATGGCCACACACATGTATATGTGCATGCACATTCGTACCCACACATGTATGCCAACACCTATGTGTACATGTATGGTGACATACCTGTGTGTACATGGGAGGGTGCATGTGTATTCATGTCCACACATGTGCTGCATTCATGTGCATGGGTACTCGCTGGGCCCAGCAGCAACCAGAAGGCTCATGGGCATGAAAAGCACTGGAAACAGATGAGTTCAGTTTGCCTCACATTGGGGTTCTTTCCAGGACCCTGGGCCAGTGTCGCATCCAGTGGGGACCGAAAAACCACTCTGAGTGCAGGGGTCTCCTCCAGGCTTGGGCTGTGTACGCTCCTCATTTCCATGGCAAGGAGACAGTTCTTCTTGGGGTGTATCTGATCAAATACACAGGTGAGTTGGCAGTGGCCTCTGTGTACCTTGAGCCCGGCTGCTGCTCTTCATTTCAGTGCTTCTGTGTTAAAGCTCCCTTTCTGCTAAAGTTTGGCAGCATGACACTTGACTTGGGGCATGTCATAGGGTTTGTGTTTGAGGACATCACAGTGCCGGGTCTGACCAGGTTCCCTTGTAGCTGCAGTTTGGTCCTGTCTTTGGCCATTTTTGTGTATGTTCAGCCCCGTTGAACCCTGGTCATTCTGTCCAGCACAGCTGTACTCAGCCCAGTGCTCTGGCTGCTCTGATGTTCCCTGAGATATGCTGATATTTCTGGGGACCCTGCAGACTTGTTGGCATCCTGGGGCCCCACAGCCGATACAGTCTGAACATGGCTATAGGTGAACAGGGGAACAGCTGCCAGACTGGCAGTATCTGGGAGGTTGTGATGATACTGTGTTGATCCTGGTAAAGGTTCCTACGTGGTATGTCCTCTCTAACTCCTGATCCCACTCAGACCCTGAAAACCTGAGAATTTTCTTCCTCATGCAGAGACGTGTGGAGCCTACCAGGTGTGGAGTTTGAACTCTTCTTCTGAATGAAGAAATGTGTGGGCCTGCTGAAGTCAGGCACATCTGGGGAGTTGGTGACAAAGAGACAGTGACAGAGAGTCGGTGACTGACAGAGAGACCATGACAAAAAGCAGCAGGATAGAGAATCCCTTCGGCTAATCAGTTTGGCGGAGTATGCCAGATCATCCATCACAGCACTCCAGACCCTCCACACAGGCCAGTAGAGACCCCTGAGCTTTGCCTGGCGGGGAGACCATGACCCACCTTCCTACTTGGATAGTGAGGCCTTCCCCAGCGCCGCCTCCACCTGAGCACACAGGTCTGTGAGGCTTAATTGAAGGTATCTGACCCTTAGCCAACCCATTCCCAGTTGTTTCTGTCAGACACGGCCTGTTCATGGACCTAATTATGAAATCAAGATAGAAAAATACAACATATTCAAACCCACCTTTCTTCAAACCATGCACGCTAAAAGCACCCCCGAAACCAACCATCTGAAATGAACCAAGCATCTGTGAGCCTCAGCCCAACCTGTCTGAGTCCTTGCAATCTTCTGTTGAGGAACAGTGGAGTTTTGGGTGAAATTCCTGCAGTTTCAGTGATGAGCCATGAGCAGGAGTCCTGAGCCAATGGAATGGCCAATGGAATGGAATGAGGTCAAAACCCACTAGGTACAAGCTGGCACTGGGTGATTTTCTGGGTAAAAAGGGTCTGAAACCAGTAGAGCAGAGATATTTGTTTCTAGGAGATGCTGGTCTGAAGGTACCAGCTTGTTCCCAGTGCAGGCAACACGATGCAGGCAGATTCAAACTCTTCATTCCCTGATTTTATTCTCTAGTAACTAATGCTGTCAGGGACAGAGCCTATATGGAATGCTGGTGGGTGACAGAACTTCCAGGCCTAGTTCCTCAGGGAATTTTGGGTGGAGTCCTCCTTCCTCCCCTCAACTCAAGGACTGTCTCTACCTGCCTTGTCTCTGAGTCTTCACAATCAGCAAGAGTCTTGCAGCTTCTTTTCTCTGTCCACAGGCTCAAATTCAAAGATCAGCAAACCCCCCCACCTGTCCTGTATGCTCGTCCTTTCTCAGGGCTGCCAAGTGCAGATTTCCTTTAGGCATTTTTAGATGATGAATTGCTTTATTCAAAGACAGTTGTTTCTGCCACCTCATGTTCCAACATCAACCTCACCACCAATGTAAAATTATGCCCTGAATTCCCAGGTCTTGGCAGGTACAAAATAATATATTTTCTGCATTATGATCAACCTTGCACTCAAGGTGTTTAAATGAAGTAATTTAATTTAAAAAAATAGAATACAAAAAATAAGTTTCTTTGCTCTAACTTTAGTCATTATTATTACTTAATATTATTACATAATATTAAAAATAACATGCTATCATTAGTATAGTATATACTAATGATAGTATAATTATTATGATTAATTATATTATGATTATTTGTTTGGGGGCATATCTGGTAGTATGCAGGGATAGTTACTCCTGGTCTGCACTCAGAAATCACTCTTGGCAGACCCGGGGGACCTTATAGGGTGCTGGGGACCAAACTCAGGTTGGCTTCCTAGCAGGCAATCACCCTCCCACTATGCTATCACTCCATCCCCTAGTCATTATTTTTATAACCCACTGAATCACCCCCTGCTGTCTTACGTGTTCCATTACTATTTCTATTCCATTGCTTATCTGAATGAAGGGAGGTCCAGGCCCATCAAGTTTGCTGAAGAAATGGTAAGATTTCCCCAGTTTTTGCTGTTACCAATTTGGGGCTCTATCTAGGATCCCAGGAATAAATATAGGAAGCCACCAGCCCTGGGTCTCCTTTATTGCCTGGGTAAGCAGGCCATGATATTGTTGGAGACAGTGGCTTATTTGGGGACTGAGTCTCATTTTATAAAGCCATGGTGATGTGGCCCACAATCACCCAGGGGACAGGTGTCCTTTGGTGACACCAATCAGGGCTGATGATGCTTTTGAAGCCTGTGACAGAGTCCCAGGGTGGGTCCCCTGTGCAGTGATGCATCAGTCTGAAACCAAGGCAAGTCCCCAGCCACATCCTATTCTGCTTATCCTTCAGCCATGGTCTCAGCATTCAATCATGCACCCCTGCAGGCACATGAAATAATTGTGTCCTTATATTGAGGTGCACGTGGTTACTTGTGCTCCTGCCTAGTGAAGTGGGGGCCAGGTGGAGCCTCTCAGGAATAACTTGATGTAAAATAAAAATCCACAAGTTTTGAGATCACCCTAAGCACCATGTTTCTAACCCCTTAGGCAAATGGATCTGAAGTAGCAGGGTAATGGTAAATAATATGCCAAGTCAGTCAGGGAAGAGCCATGAAGCCAGTCTGCTTTTCACCTCCACGTCTCTCTGCCTCTGCCAAAAGCCAGAACTGATTTTTCTTTTATATCCGAGAACAAATTTCACAAGGGCGGGGCAAGGCAGAGTGATCCAGATGGGCTTTTCATATCAATAGACAGACTTAAGGGAAATAGGAAGATGGTAGAATACCTTTGTTTTTTGGGTTAATAGCTGAATGTCACCTTACAAACTGGAAACACATCACAGAGTCACAGAAGGATCAAAGTGGCCCACATGCACATGCTCGAGGAACAAGGGGAAGGTGGTCACAGGGGAGAGATCTGCTGGGAGCCTGAGAGACTTGGCATGGGGGTGGGGACTGGCCTTGTGAGCTCCTGTCTCCTGAGGCTTCTTCAGCAGCACAGGATCACAGAGGATTTGAGGCCAAGATAACTTTCCTTGTCAAGATAAAATGAGGGAGTCAGAGTATTGTTCATGGTCAACGGAGCATTTGGTTCTTCCTGTCTCTGCCATCATCAGTGTCATGAGTCATCTGAACCTTTCTGTTGTAGAGTCGCTTCATGTAGTCGCAGGCTGCAATCACGGGCATGTTCTGATGAGGCAGGAATATGTGGTCACTGAGACAGACCATTCAGAAAGTAGCAGGGAAAAGTGCTCAGCGTCAGCCCTGTGACTGGTATGATTCTCAGCAGGCCGGGGACAAGGATTGGGAATCAAAACTCTGCAAAGACAGAACCTGATCAACACAAGCTCTGCCATTGTTATCTATCATCAAGTTGGGATGCCTTTGTCAGATGCCAAGGTGTGAAAGGGTACCTACCAGCTGCAGTGGCTTGGCTATTCCCAGAGAGGTTCCAGATGGGCCATGGGGCAATGTTGACCCCACTGTCTCTGGGTGGCCTGATGGGTGCACTGGTACTGAACTAACTAACACTGTTAGATTATACCTTATTTTACTCAAAACAAAAATCTTCCCTGGTTTCTTTATATATGTTTACAACTTGTTTTTATCCCAACACAGAGATTGTTACATGTAAACATGGGCAGGACAGGCTCAAGATAGCCTGAGCTATTTGTCCTTACTTTGTCCTCATCTGGGGTTGGTCTTTGTACTCAAAGATGACCATAATGGCTGGCAAATCACTCTTAATATGAGGTAGAAGATTGCCAGAAGACCTGTGTTTCACCCTCAGCCTAGTCTGGATTATTTCTTGCAGCAACTCTTCTGTAGACTCATTCACCAAGGTGATTTTAGAACACTCAATGTGGTAACTCCATTCGGTACTTTTCTCCATCTTTTACAAATTATTGAAACCCAGAATTGATGATGATCAAGAACAGGTAATGCCAGTTCTCAGGAGAGCAGAAGAGTCAGTGACTGATAATTGAACTGGGCTTCCTATGCCCTGTAAGATACCAGCCCTGCACAGCCTTCTTCCTGTGTCCTGGGTTTCAGCCTCTGATGCCGCCTCCTCTCACCTCTGGGTGCCTTAGCCCTGACCGCCAGCTGCTTCTGGGGAATTGGAGCTCTGGTCAACTCCTCTCTCTGAGGTCCTGAGAGCTCCAGAACTGCCCGAATCTGAGTCCCACTGTTCCAAGGAACAGGATCCCAGGACATGGAGCTTGAGACCGTCATTCCCTGCCCTCTACCCCCTTGTCTCTCTCGGCCATGCTCAGGACTGTGGGAGTCCAGAACTGGGCTGCAAAATGAGAGACATCACAGAATAGTCTCATAAGGACCCAGTCTAATTGCCTGCTGAAACCCAGGCTGGAGGGTGGGCTTGGGACCATCCTTATGGGAAGTGAAGGAGGCATGGCTGGAGTCTCCCAGGAACCTCAGTGCTCATGTGGTCAGGAAGAGAACTACCTGGTGCAAGAGGAGGAAAGTGGGGTTTCCACATGACCAGATCTGCTCAGCCTGAAAAATTAGTATTCAAGGCCAATGATGATGTGATGATGAAATCATCTTTATTTGTAGAGGGGTGTTTGTATGTGGTCCATCCTTCTGCAGAGCAGAAACCATTGCTTTATCTGTCCTCAAATTACCAGGCTATTCATAGGAAGCTGGAGAAAGACAATACCTATGAAGACAATAGCAAAAGAAATGAAATTTAATTACATGTGGGGATGAGTAGGGTGCATTCACAAGCAGAATTTTTTTAAATGATGTTTCCATGGAATTTGCAGAACGTATCTTGAAGCTTTAAAATAATGTAAGATTTTTCTGGTGTATTTCTAAATGACCTTTAGCTGGAGTGTCTTTGATTTGGAGTCACCCTCAGCAGGGCTTTGGGATCACTCCTGGTAGTACTCTAGGGATCATATGGGTGTCAGGGATGGAACCCAGGTAGGCCACAAACAAGGCAAACACTCCCCACTGTTTTATCTCTCTGACTTTTACTTTGAAAAGAGGGTTTTTTTTTTTGTTTTTGTTTTTGTTTTTTTTTTTGTTGTTTTTTTTTTGTTTGTTTTTGAGTCACACCTGGCAGTGCTCAGGGGTTACTCCTAGTTCCATGCTCAGAAATTGCTCCTGGCAGGCACGGGGGACCATATGGGGCACCGGGATTTGAACCGATGACCTTTTGCATGAAAGGCAAACGCCTTACCTCCATGCTATCTCCCAGGCCCCTGAAAAGAGGATCTTATAGACACTTTTCATTTCCCTCCTAACTCTTCTGACTTTCTCTGTTGGCCATAAGCATCATTTTTCGCTCTGAGAACAATGGTACAAGCATGTCCCTGGGATGGGTGTGGAAGTGAAGGAGGCCCGGGCACTGCAGCCTCTGGACTGGTTCCTTTTGCTGTACTAGGCCGGATGTTCGAGGGTGGAGCACATGCGGGTCTGAGGAATGCAGAGCCCATGAAAGTGTGTGTTCAGTTATAAGGTGCCATGCTCCAGCTCCAGTCAGAACTCAGGCATCAATGTCAGGTCCTCCCTGTGAGGCCCTTCAGGAATACAGGTCAGGACTCTGTTTCTGAGAGCAGCCCCAACCTGTCTGTCTGCAAACTTCAAGCCCCTCTTATGTCTCTTTTCAGCAGAGAGATGTGACAAAGGAAAAGGGAAGTTTGAACTCTGCTGGCATGTGCATACTGGACCTGTATGTGTGTGAAATTGTCCTTAACATTGATACAAATACCAGTGCCTTGAGAAAAAGGGGGAGAGGAAATAGGTAAAGAAGAAATAATCCACTCTCCCAAAGGCAGAAAATTTACTCAGAGACGCCAAGAGTTCTTCATTAAGAGCTATCCTATCAGAAGCAATTATACATCCAGTCTGTACACAGACACACATGTCATTATGTCTAATGACACACATATATGTGTGTCTTATGTGTCTTCATATATAACCCACAGCTCTGTATCTGCTTCCCTCATGACAGGTCTCATCTGATGACCGTTCTTTGCTCCAGATTCAGTAGTCTCTTGATAATGCTATCACAGTTAGAAGGTTCTTTCCTTGATAGAATTTGACCAGGTCTGTTTCGAGCAGAAAGAGTCTTCCAGATCCACAAATAAACTGATGAGCAGTATCTGCTCTTGAGCTCAGCAACATCACATGTGCATGCACAGATCCAATCAGTGCATCTGGCTCGCTCTACCTCCATGAATATTGGACACAGCATCTTCTACAATAGGCCTTGCTAATAGGACCATTGTGGTCTCTTCCCAGAGGTAGTGGAGAAAAAGAAACGTTTCCTTTGAAGTTAATTAAAGTGAAGTTTTTAATCAAATCCCCAGAGCTCCCCTGAGATTTGGAGGATAGAACTCACTGCCTTGGTCACGTTTTATTCTTGTACATGGGAAGATTAGATCAATGACAGAAATGACACTGTCAAGGTACTGCAGAGACATCACAGTTTCAGGCAGTTTATTCTGAGTATTTTTAAAAATAAACTTTCATTTCTGGGACAGTCTTAGTCTCACAGGAAATGACACATTTGTGAGTTCTGGTCCATGGTGCCCTGTTCACCCCAAATTTTAGCAATTAACAGAGCAACATGAAGACATAATCAGCAGTTTTTCTCCTTCTCCAATGCCCCCTTTATGTCCAAACACCCCCAGTCCATGACAGTATCTGGGGCCTGGTTTGATTCTGTGGCTGTCAAAACTTTTCACAGTTGGGGGAGTCCTGAGGGATCCTGTGTTGTGGGGGTCAGTGCTGTTTCCCATGTGACTTGTCCAGATTTTTTGGTTAGTGGTGAGGAGAAGAGTCAGCACAGCTATTATGTATTTACTTCAGTCTCCTGCCCACCCCCATGAATGCCATGGCAAGTCCAGCATGACACCGTGTCCCCCGATGTAGCTAATCACCTTAATCACATACCCTGTTTTAACACCCAGAGCACACACCCTGTTTCCCTTATTGCCTTTACCCTGTCCTCCTTAAACATAGAAGCATACCCTATTGTAATCTTCTTCACATCCTACCTGATTCACAGAGCCCTAATATAAATATCCATTTCCAACCAATAATAGACTGAGTTACTCTCCTAAAGTGGCTAGTGGATGTATTTTGTGGATACACTACTTTCCTGGGATACAACCTCACCAGCAACTTCTATGTCTTGAGATCTGACTTCACCAGTGTCTTTTTCACCCTGGGTGTGACTTGTCTGTACCCAGACTCGCTCATAGGGATTGACCTCATCCATAGTGGGTATCCCTCTGCTCCAGCCTCTACCCTTCTAAGCACCTCAAATTCTTGCTTCCCTCTATGTCATGCAGATTCTTCCACACTCCCCTCACTGGCTGGTGTACAGACCAGGATCCATGTGACACAGCCTTTGAAGCACATGAGTACATGTGTGGCCATGTCTGTCTGAGGGGTTGACCATCAGAAACTTGGAAATTCTGGTACTTCAACAGGAAACAAATGCATCTAAGCACTGCGACACTTTGGGAAAGGGCAAGTGTGGACCTCATCTAGCAGTCCTCAGGGACCACTTCAAAAGTGCTCGTGGAGGCATATGTAGTGCCAGATATTCTTATTCTGGTCAGTCACCATGCTCTTCTGTCTCCTTGTTCTAGTGTCTGCCAGAACTTTCTTTAGTCTCCTGAGTGAAAACTATGACTAAAGGGCTAAAGCATGTTGGAAGGAAAGAGGCCTCAAGACCTTCAGAGCCTGAAAGGCATTTGTGTGCACAGTCCAGTGAGTGACTGTTGTCTGCAGACCCTCTCGGATCCTAGATGGAGCCAAGGGACTCAGAGCTGGCACTGACCCATCCTGGAACTGTCCCATCTACTGCCTGGACTTGACCTGCCTATAGCAACCTGCCCATGTCTGCCACTTCTCTGAGTTCACCTGAGAGTGTGTCCCACGTCCACCCTTTGTAGTTTCCCAGGACAAGGAAAAATGGTCCATGATACTGACCTGATTATCCCTGGGGCTTCCCAGGTCCAGTCTGACCAGAGCAGAGAGAACCATCCCCTGAAAGGAGACATTCCTGGGGTGTCAGGATCTGGAAAGAAAGTGCAGTAGGTGAAATTCCTGCAACACACATGGCCCCTGTTTTCATGCAGACTGCTGCATCACTTCTTAGCAATACTCTTTTTTGTTTGGTTTGTTTTTTGGGGGGCCACAGCTAGCAGTGCTCAGGAGTTACTCCTGGAACTCCGTGCTTAGAAATCACTCCTGGAAGGCTTGGGGGACCCTATGAGATGCTAGGAATCAAATGCAGGTCAGTTACATGCAAGGCAATTGCCTTCCCTCTGTGCCGTCACTCTGACCCCAACTCATCTCATTCTTTTTCTCCACATTCAGTGGCATTTCTTTTCTCCTTGTGCCTTGCCTTTTTCTGTTTGAGCCCCCACCTCCATTTTGCTGCCTTCCAGTAGTTCTTCACAAACAGTGACAGGGCTGCATGCAGAGATGAGGTCATTCAATCATAGCAGCTATCAGGACCACACTACCTGGATGGGACATTCTCAAGCACCCCAGATCTATTTCCTCCTTTCCCCATACCTCAAGAAAATATTTTATTTTTCAGCAACTGTTAATAGAAAATTTGAGGTCAGCTTATCATTCATCAAAGCCTGAGAGATGGAGAAATTGAATGGAAATGTGCATATCTCCATTACAGTTGCTCCTCTCCAAACCTGCTGTTAGCAGAGGGACTTTAGTAACACTTGAGCCAGATTAGAACTAAGAATTCCCAAGCTCACTCTGTTACTGCCTATTTTGTAAGTCAATGCTTAATATAAGACTAGAAGGTCAGGAGAGAGAGCAATGCGATTAAAAAAAAAAGCACAGACTAGAGCATGGTGGAAAATTTAATAAAGTCAAGCATTTAAGTTAAAACACTTTGAATAGAGGAACTGGGTGGCAGTAGGGGCAGAGAACTGGATCCACACAGAACCCAGCAGTGAACAGGACCTCACAGACACTCGGAGAACTGGTGCTGGCATCTTTGGGTAGAAGCTAACTTGGGGACCATTGGCAGAAGTGAGCAAGAACACTTGGTAGGGAAAAGATGCTATGTCTGTCACTTAGCAAATAAGGCCGGAGACCTCGCTCTGGCCCCCAACTGTCCTCTTCATTAGAACCTGGACCCCTCTTAAAGTGAAACCCAAGTCGGGAGGAGCTCCCCAGGGTTGACACACAGGGGCCACCTGCAGCACCATGTCCATGCCCAGTCAGGACACCTCTCACCTTCACTGAAGGATACCCTCGGGACAAATAAGAACATTGAGGCATCAGGTGTCAGGTGCCAGGCCAGGCCATTGTATTGGCAGATAATAGAACTTACTGTCATGCCCCATGTTGGCAAGAATGGAAGCACTGGGCAAAGCTTACAGCAGGAATTAATTCTTTATGAGTCACACAGGGCAGCCCCAATCCTAGTTTCTCTGAACCTTCTCCAGAGCAGAGAACTTATTCCCAGAGCAGATGAGCACAGAGAAGAAGCAGGTTCCCATTCATGGAGTGTGGTTACAGTTAAATGTGGTTAAATGAAGGTCATTTAACAGTTAGTGACTAGAAAAACCCCAGCAGTCTGTCACCCTTGGAAGGAGACCCCTGTCGCTGAACTTGACTGATTATTTATGTAGAGCTTGTTTGAAAAAAAATAACAACATTTTAACCACAGTGTTTAAATAAAAAAATTTAAAAAGAGAGATGTGAAGGGTAGAAAGAATAAAATAACAGCCTTGTAACCACAGTGTTTAAATAAAATATTTCATAAAGAGAGATGAGAAAGGTAGAAAGAACTATAAATTGTCCTTGCCCAATACATAATGATTATGAAATCTAAAAAATAAATAAAATAAGAAGTAAAGGTAAAATAAAACTAGGGAAATAGTGGTGTGGGACCAGATGGTTGCCTGTGCTGAGACACTACACTTCCATCTGGAAATGTCTCCTTTCACAGTCAGCCACACTGGTATTACTTTCTTCCCCCTACCATCATCTAGTTTCCAAGACCTAGTGCCTCCTCAACACAGAGGACTTCACACCTCTCCTTGTTCTTCTGATGAGGTGAGCGGTGGAAAATAAACTTCCATCATACCCATAAAGTGTGAGTTTGAGTTGGCCTGCAGAGAAAGCTGGAAAGAAAAAGACAGTGTCTTCAGTTGGACAGTTGAAGACACCCTCTGTCTCCTGAACTTCAGTGTTAGAGAAACCATATCTAACCTAACCCTAAAAGAGAAAGAGTGTTTCTTACCCGAAAGGTCAAATTAGAGGAGGGACAGGCAGTCAGCACAGGGCAGGCCTCTGTTGGTTTAATTACCTCTTTAGAGTAAAGGACCCCAGGGTAAAGGAGGGCCCTCCTTTTACAGATAGCAAAACTCCCCTTTGATTACCTCACTGATACACATTTCTGAAGAACATGGACTAAGAACTCTAATCCCCAAATTTCTAACCCATAAACCTATTGTTAGAAATATTGTCGATTCCTAGGGAGTGTTTCACAAGTGTTTACATTGGCACGTTATTTGTAATAATCAGGTAGGCACATGAACATGTGCACATGTGTGCATGAGAAGCTTTGCGGGGGGAGGGGGGAACAGCACCAGGGACAAGAGTTTCTTTTCAGTGTTTTGGTATCTCAGAATCCTGTGAGACATCTGACATTTTGTCTAAGATGTCCTGGGTAAGATCTGTTTGAACATCCCACAGACTTGAATCAAAGAGCTCAGGATGATTTATAGCTTGTTTACCCTTACCTTGGCTAAGTGAGCTCTGTGGCAACCTAATTGCTTTTTTGAAGTCATATACACTTACCCTGAGAATCATTTTTAACAATTACACTACAAATATCTGACTCTTCATAACTAGGGAAAGCACATAATAGACCAGTCAGCAGGATTGTGAATCCACAAATTCATGTGTTGTCTTTTTGCCTCCTCTGCCTTGGGCCAAGTAGGAGCTGCCATGGATTTTTCAGACCAGGATACACGGTTTTCATTTCAGCTTCATGGATTCTGGGTACATACAGGTATGGCCTACTCCTCTTCCTCTTTTGGACTCTGAAGTTGGAATTTCATTTATTATGGTTGTTGTTTTAATAAATAAATTCTGTAAATGAATCATGTAATTGAGTCACATGACACAGTTACAGAGTTGTCAATAATTGAGTTTCAATCATATAATGTCCAACACCCTTCTCCAGGGCACATTTCCTACCACCATGTCCCCAGTTTCCCTCCCACCCTCTCTCCTGCCCTCTCTGATGCTTGCTTCTGTGGCAGCCATGTTCTCTCTTTCTCCTCCTCTACTCTCCTTTGCATAAAACTGTTGCAGACTGTTGCGTCTCTGAACAGTGTCTTCGTGGGTTCAGAGACCTTCCAAGGGAGAGAGTGAGACATGAGTAGACTGAAGAAAGGAAATATTATTGTAGAAATATGAATTACCACACGCAATGTATGGGGACTTGCGTCTATGAAGACGAAGACAAATTTATTGATTCAGCTGAGTGACTTATAAAGTGAACTCTGGAATGCAGAGTAATTTTCTTGGGGGATCAAAGAAGATGGGATCTGGTTGGAGGAGCACAATGGAAAAGGCTAGCTAAAATCTACATATTAAGGAACCAGATACTGAGGGTGAAAAGGAGTTTGTTGTGAGTTGGTTTCTGCAGAGGGAGCTAGGTAATTTTCAGAGAAGTGGGAAATACTTTGAGTAAGCAGACTAGTAATTATCAGGGAAGAGAGAAAATGTTTTAGAGTTTTGGGGAAAAACTGAAAATTGCTTTCATCCTGAGCTGAGTTTTGGGAAAACCTGATCTTGGTGCCGGGGTGGTGCAGATCAGAGAGACTGGTCAGTGAAGGAACTTTTGGTGGGAGTTTTGATACTCTCCTCCTTTGTTAGAAGGAGAAATACTGAGGCCTGATTTCTAATGGTCAAAAATAAAGAGAGATATAGTCACAACCACGTAGAATTAAAATGCCAAACAACCCACGCAAAAGGGTCAACTTATTGACTTCTCTTAGGCAGGCCTTTTTGGCAAAATTCCTATTTTTCAGGAGTGCACTACACCTAGAAGGCTTGATGAATACTTCTGGTTTTGTGCCTCTTGAGTGGGATGTGATATACAACCAATTTGGATTCCATCCTAGGCACTCCATAGGATTTCCCCCCCTCCCCCCAAGAAAGCACTGAACACCATCTGGTGTAACTCCAAAACAAAGCCAAACAAAACAGAAAAAGTTCAAAAAAAAAAAAACTCAAAGCCCAATGAACTCAATTGGGTGCTACTCCCCACTCTATAAGATTGAGGGCATCTTTGGGGGAACTGCATTAGGAGTATCCCAGCCCTCTCTCTAGGTAGACCAGAGACCATTCCCTCACCAAGACTTTGATGTAACTTCTGAAAAATAATTCTCATATCTAACCAAAGTCCCCTGGGCTGTTGGTGTTACCCTGATGTGGCCTAGACACCTGCTGGTCTGGACAAGTTTACGGTGTATACTCACTCTCCCTGGCCCTTTAGCTCCTGGACTCTCCTCTGAACCCTAGATTCCAAGAGCAAGACATCAGAGGCAATGTCACATTTCGGTGTATTTTACTCAACCTGAAGTGTCTTCCTCCACCTTTGCTTTTCTGTCTCCCTTGTCTCCCAAGGATTCAGGGCGCTTCCCCTGCAAACAGTTGGTTTAAACCCTTCCCTGAACACTAGCCCACCTTTGCCGCAGCAGACACAGGAACCTATCTGGGTTCTTAGAGAAAATTTGGGGTCAAAGCTCACACACTGCCTACCTGTGACCACGTGCTGGTGCTACACTTTCCCTTGTCACCCTCCTTCATCTGCCCTGTCCTCATGGACAGTTACCCCATTTCTAGCTTTCAGCCTCTTTTTTCTCAACTTCATGTACCTCTTGATCCATAATCACCTTTGAAGGTTTGTTAATAGCGTTCATGGGGCTGGACCTTGTCAGGGGGTGCACAGCCTTTCTGTCTTCTCAGGACCTTTTTCTCCTCACTATGCTGGGGCTCTGTTCTTGGAGCCTACAGTGCCCCCTGGGAATGAGTCCTTGCCAGTGGTCAGGTAGGCTTGTCCTAGACACTGCATGTCCAAAGCCAGAAGGCTGAGCCAGCCGAGACTGTCCAGGGGTGTTGGGAAAACAGGTTTCTCCCAACAGCTCTGAGCTTGGTGATGTTCCTGCATGCTACTTGCTGCCTGGCAGCTGTGCTCTGCGTGGTTGGCTCTGGGTGACCACTGATGTGGAACCAGCCTTTCCTCACAGTCTCTCAGAAGCTCTTCATGGTGTCATATGGGGTTGTGTATCTGCGGGCACACATGGGTCGTCCTCCACATCCTGACACATACTAGCTCCTCTTCCAAAGGTTGCATGAGGAACCTCAGAACACATTGGGCTGAGGTATTGAAATAGCCTCTCCTGGGAGCTTCCATAGAGATGAGAAGCCCTTGATAATTTTCCACTACCCAAATCTTGGGGCCAATTCACAATTCAGTCATAGCAGAAATGAAGCAGATTCTGCCTGCTAAGCCACAGATGGAGTCATTGTCAGGTGGACACTCTGCACCAAGACAGGGGCTACCAGAGTAGAGTCACGTAGTTCTGAGCACCCCCAAAGACCCCTGAGAGATGAACAGGCACTTAGAGGCAGGGCACAAGTCCCACACATGGCCTCTACACTTCTGTCACATCCCAGTTGTTCCAACACCACCTAGGCCCATTTCTGCTGCTTGTCGTGAAAATCTGCTTCAAATGGCCCAATGAGCCTTCTAGAACTATGCTGAAGCCCTGTTATTTCTTTCCATGACTTTAAATTTGGTTGGGCAAAGACAGCATTAAATCAACATTTCTCCTCAAAATCACCCTGTATTTCTAAAGACAGCTATCTCTGGCTTCACTCCTTTAGGGGTTCCCTTGGGGACACAGTCCCCAGCACTCCTGTGTTTCCTTTTCTTTCCTCATCCCCTTCCATTGGGCTCAGTCATTCCTACCACACATGTTGCCAGGCCCTTTAGCTCCAGATTAATCCCTCCAATTCACACATGGTCCTCCTGGAAGCCAGTGTGGAAGAATCACACAGAGATATGATTGATTGGAGCCTGAAATATATATGCCCAGATCACACATCGTGGTTCTCGAAAACACCCAAGAAAAAGTTATGCAATTGCTGGTACCATGGAAACCTGCCTTTGCCACAGATCTGAGCCTCCAAATATAGCCGATCAACGCTCACCAATTCCGAATGCTCGATGGGCCGTTACCCGGGCAACGGTGCAGGGGAGGGAACCTGCTGCCTTCCCTAACATTCCTTCCCTCTGTCTTACCTCGGGTGGAGCTTTAGAAGATGGATTTCTGGAGCAGAATGTTTAATTTGCTGGAAACGAGGATTCTTCAGGCTGGCTGGAGACCCCTTGGTGTGAAACAAATTCTGTCAGTTTAGGAGAGGTTCCCCCAAGGACTTTGGGATCTCTGCTTGTCTCCCTGTGCTGAGTGGTGGATTGGCTGGTTGGTTTCCCCAAGTCTCTGCTGTTTGGTGGTTGAACTAACTGGGCTTCATGCACTTGATTGAGGGAATGTTCCTTCTACCCATGGCTCTCAGTGGGGCTCACATACATCGTTGTAAACTGCCTTGGGTAGAAACTGCTCACCTGGGCTGCTGCCTCTTGGCCCGACCACGTACCCAGCAGTGACAGGTCTCTGTCCCAAGAGTCATGCTGACCTCCACTGCCCTCAGAGCCCATGTTCTCCACTTCTGTCTGTCATGAGCACTTGGCTTCCTGCTCTGTAGATAGGGCCCATAGCCAAGGAGCGGAGGGAGCTCCGACCTCCATCAGTCTCTGGTTGGTCCTGTGTATTGTTGTCTGTGCTGGGGCATATGCCAGAGGTGAGGCAATTGGACTATGTGAAATTTCTGATCTGAAATTTGGAAGAGGATCAATGCTGCTCCCCATCTGAGCTACTGCATATTGTCTGGCTAACAGCACACAACAGCAACTCTCCATATCCCTCTGGGTCCCTGAAGTTTAGTTTTTTCAATACCAGCAGTTTTTCTGGTTAGGCAATAACTTCTCATTGTTGCTTGGATTCACCTTTCCCTACCAAAGCATGATGATGAGTCCTTTAAGCATCCTGTGTGTATCTTCTTGGGGAAGCACCCATGTTGTCATTGTGTAGCTTTCTTTGGTCTTTGTCAGCTTGGCACTGCTTCTTATTCAAAATGCTACGCAAATATCTCCTCCCACCCAACATAGTCATTTGGAGGCAAACTCCACTCTGCAGAATCTAGTCCTGCTGGTCTCTTTCTGCTTCTGTTCTTGCATTTGAAGTTGATCCCCAGCGCCTCTCTGTGGTCATTTCAGGTACCTGTTGCCTATTTGGCCTCTTGTGCTCTGTGGTGGCTGCAGGTCAGACATCCTAGCCCTTGGTCCCTTGGATTTTATCACTGTCTCTGGTGTCCTGTCTTCACATTTCTAGCTCAGGGTTATTTGCTTCCCCAGTGCAAGAGACCCTTTAGGCCAGTGCAGGCTTTTGGACATTTGGTCACAAAATTATCTGTCTTCATGTTTAGGCTGATTTCTGGCTTCTCAGTCCTGTTCTGTTGGTCTGTTACCAACTTCTGTTCCATTCTGTATGAATTATTATCACCTCAACTGTAGATTGAGGAAGCCAGATTTTTGTTCTCTCTTTTTTAGGAGATGTTTATGGTTGGGAGGAAGTTCTCATGTACTACCAAGTAAGTTTTATGATTTATTTCTTTTATTACTATGGAGAATTCCATTGGGGTTTGGATAAGGATTGCAGTGAATCTACGCCTTGCTTTAGGCAATATAGTTCTCCTAACAATTTAACTTTTCTAATCGATAAACACAGGAAATCTTTCCATTTTGTACCATTTATTTTCTTCAGCAGTATCTTACTGGCTTTTATACCTCATGCAGGTCTTTCACTCTTTTGTTACACTTATTCCCATGTTTTTAATTCTGTTTGATACAGTGGGAAGCAAGATTGCTGTTCTGTTTTCTCTTTCTTCTACTTCAGTATTTATGTAGCAAAAACATGAATTTTTGTCTATCAATTCTGGAACCTGCCACTTAGCTGTTTTATTCTGCTACTTCTTTGTCTTTTATTGGACTCTTTGGGATTCTTGGTTTGTCTCATGGCATCCATGGCTGTAGAGAGTCTTTGCTCATATTTAGTGCCATAGTGGGAAATTGTGTCATGGAGACAGCAGGTGAATTCAGGGAATCAACTCATGTCCCCCACCATGTCCCGGCTGTTCTACTAGGCAAAGCTTTGTGTGAGAACTGTGCATGGTGAAGTGATTGAGTGTGAGGAGAAGGTAGGTCTGTCTCCTCAACCATCCAGAATCTCCTTCCTGGTTTCTTGTCATTCATGTTTCTCACTCCAAATCCCCACAATCTTTTGCCACACAGGGAAGGTTCTGTCCATCCCATTGGGTTAACTGGTTTTCATCCTATTCAGGATATGCTTATCACTCATTGGATGGAAGCATCTTTTGAATTGGCCTCTTACCCTACCTGTTCTCCATCCAGGGTGTAGTTGCATCTCCCTATAAATACTCCTAGCCTCAGGGAAAACCGCTTGTGGTTTCTGCTTTTCCACAACTGAGCTACCTGCTTCTTAGGAGTGAAATTCTTGCTTGTGGGAAAGTTCCTGAACCTGTTTTATCCCCTTACCCATGTCTGGATTATTTCCTGCATTGGTGCTTGCTTCCAAACACAGAGCTAGGGGTAAGCTCTGAGCACTGCTGAAGGTGGCCCCTAAAAACAAAGGCATAGAAATATTTATTTTATGTGCCATGATTTACTTCAATGCTCATAGTAGTATTTTTTTCGTGCATGAAAAATTCTACCCTACCCTCCAAAAGAGTGTCTCTCCAGCACCATGGGCTTTGTGTCCCCCAAAATCATACATTCTCTGCATCTCCACAATGCAATCTTGGGTGGGTCTGACCTAAATACCTCTTTATTTTCTCATCACACTTCAACTTTCAGTGTGGAAAGCTCTTCTGCTAGTTTCCCTGAATCTTCTAAATCTTCCTTGGTTTACCTTTCAGAAAAGAAGAGGAAAGAAGCATTGAGAAAATGGGGTGGGGCAGAAGAGATAATACAGTGCTTGCTTTTCACATAGCCAATTCCACATTTGGATCCCCAGTACCTCAATAATCAGCAGAACCCTGCCAGGTATGGGCCCTGAGCATTGCCAGGTATGTTCCCTGGGCACTTCCAGGATGGTCCCAGCCCCACAAAGACCCCCAAAACACAACTTAAGAGTCATTATTACATAAAAAGAATATTAAAGCATAATATTAAAATGGAGACAAGTTTAGCAGGTGATAAATAAGGATAGTCTCTATAGATGATGATAAATGACAGATCTGGCTAGATAATATACTGATTGATGATCAAAATGACTATGCAGGTAGATTATACATAGATTTATTGAAGGTGGACATTAGATATCAGCACTTTAAGTAAGTAATTAAAGTTTATTCTTCTGGCTTTCTAATGTAATCTATTTTATGACAGCAGATGAGGGTTTACTTTCAGACATTGTATATTACAGAGCTTGTGAAAGCAGCAACTAATTGTGAGAACACAGTGAATTGGAGTCTGAGACCAGGAGCACCTGTTCAGGGAGGCTATACCTAGAACCTTCCCAAGGAGTTGAGATCTGTCTTTCTTTGCAGAGATGAGCTATTCTATAGTCTTATAGTCTTCCTTAAAAGTATCGCTGAGAAATCAAATATGTGGTGAACTTCCAAGTAGCTTTCTTTAAATACATGCTCCTTGATGGCTTAAGTATTATACTTATTTAACTGTTTATGCCAGTAGCGCATTTAGTTAACTATGGAATGAACTCACTATCTCAGCTCAGCACTGGGGACATGAGAGGCTTGTCATGTGTCCACTGAGAGGTGGTGCCTGTGTCTGTCTCTGGGTAACTACCATGTACCCGTGTACCTGTCTCCTGTGCCTCTGCATCTCTATGCATCTCTGCTTGTCTCTGTATCTGAACCTCTTCCTAGGTCCCTTTCTGTCTTTGTGATATAACTGCCAGCAGGGGTTTGCCACTAGTGGAATCATGTCTTGCCATGCTTTGAAATAGGAGTGATTATAATAACTCTCAACTCAAATGTAGTCCAAGGTGATACCGTATTGAAGAGGACACTTGCTTTTCTTATTGAAACCAATAATTTACATACATTTTATCATCTAGCAATCAGAACAACCCTATTTGATAGGAACCTGGGCTTTTACAAGGCAGATAATGGAAGTTGAAGGCTAAAGTCATACATGGCCAGAACAAGGGCAAGAAGAGATTTAGCAGGGGTAAGTCAGATAGTGGGGGTATCTCGAGATTCGGGGTAACATAGATACAACTCAAAGCATGATCCTATTAACTCAGCACTTTCATCATATTATGAACCAATAGAGAATCCATATACTAAGTAAGAAAAAATAAAGCTTAAAAGGAAGAAAGAAAGAATTATAGAGTCTGCTCTGTGTTTTAGGAAATGGCCTACAAGGACACTCTGCCTTTGGAGGCATTGGTGAGGA
Organism: Crocidura indochinensis; assembly: GCA_004027635.1. NCBI lineage: Eukaryota > Metazoa > Chordata > Mammalia > Eulipotyphla > Soricidae > Crocidura > Crocidura indochinensis. The sequence continues at coordinate 10,435 of PVKC010005179.1, read as the reverse complement.
TTAGGACTTCAGTGGGACCCTGCTCAAGGTGGGCCTATGAGCATCAGGCCTGCTGGATCTCTAGGACTAGTGTACTGAGCCAGTGTCTGAGCCAGACGCAGTTCAGCACCAACCTGCAATGGGCTAAGACTAAGTGAAGCAGTTGCTGTCATCTGAAGACTGCATTATCTGCTCCTGCCTAGCCCCTGAATTGATTTTTCCTTTATTCTTTATTTGGGGAGAGGGGGTCAGGAGTTACTCTTGGCTCTGTGCTCAGAAATCTCTTAGCAGGCTCTTGGGACCATATGGGATGTCAGGAATCAAACCCAGGTTGGCTGCAAGCAAGACCAATGCCTTCCTCTCTGTACTATTGCTGTGGACCCCTGAACTGATGTTTTAAACAGACTGTTGCAGAGAATACTGAGAGAATGCAAGTGGCAGAGTACACTTTTCACATGTGCATCGTCCTGGGTTCCATCCTCAGCATCACTGAGTGTGGTCCTAGGGACCCTAAGTGCAAATGAGTGTGACCACCACAATAATAGGAAATTGATGATGAGACAACCAAATGCAGCTCAGATTGGAATTTTGCAAGGATGCTTGTGTAGGAGAATCACAGACTCCCCTCCACCCACTGGGACCAGATATGGGTCGGAACCCCTGAGATGAGCAGAAAAGGTTCCAAACGTTCCATGGTTCCTGGAATGGTTACCCAGTCGACCCATGATGCAGTTGGGTCTCAATGGAGAAAGAAGATGCTGCTGGACCTCCTGCCCTCGGGTTGCTGTTTTCAGAGGTTGGGGGCTGCCAAAGGGTTGACAAAGGTCAGGGCAAGGCTTTATCGGCACCAGCCCCAGACCTCAAGCAAACACTGCACCTTCATTTAGAGATGCCACATCCTGACCACCATATTTCTTTACCCTCATCCAGGAGACATGAGTGGTCCTGTCCCAAGACCACACTGTGATTCCTGTGTATCGGAGTCCAGAGTCAGGTCTGAGCTACCTCTGGCCCCCACTGAGGCCTCACTCATCTTTCTGCTTCCTGCAGTCTGGGAGAGCCTGAAGCCTACTTTGAACTCTCACCAGCACCTTTCTCCTCCTCCTCTTCCTGAGAGGCTTCCTGCTGCTTGGTGATCTCAAACATATCTACACTGTAAGGAGTAACCAAAGAGACTCTGACTTTGAAGCCAAAACAAGATCCGTGAATTTCCTGCATAAAAGAAGCTGCAGCGAAAATGGTATCTCCTCCCAGAGGGTCCGCAATGCCCATTTCTATCTGTGTTTGAGCTTTTTCTAGCAGCAAGGCCCCAATCACCAAGGCTTAGGGCACTCGGCATTGGTGGCAGAACTGGAGCGTGGGAGGACAGATGTGTCTGGGAGCCAGCAGTCTGCAGGCTGGGCGTGCTGAGCTACCTGCTGGGCAATTTGTATGTGTTATACGAGAGTTCTCCAGGGGCCAGATTGGCAAACTTCACTTAATAAGGAAAACTGGTGTCTGAGGCCCAAGAGGAATAATTAGTGCAAAAACCAACATTAGAGTGAATTTCTACAGAATTAAAAAATCTATTATGGGTGGATAAAGCAAATGCAAATAAAAGTATTCACAGAGTAAAAGTATCTGGGCCTTTTTACTACCTCTCATCATCATTATTCTAGAAGTGAGTTTCTGTGTCTGAAGGCTTGGTAGTATTTTTAAGAACATCTTTAGTTGAATGAGTGCATTTTGTCAGATGTCTGACTTAAAATAAATGAGGTGGAATCAGAGAGATAGTATGGAGGTAGGGCATTTGCCTTGCATGCAGAGGGATGGTGGTTTGAATCCCGGTACCCCATATGGTCCCCTGAGCCTGCCAGGAGCATTTTCTGAGTGTAGACCCAGGAGTAAACCCTGAACGCTGCCGGGTATGACTCAAAAAACAAAAAAAAAAAAAAAAAAAAAAAAAAAAAAAATGAAGTGACTGTTTAATATAAAAACCACAAAGTTGAGTCTCCTGGACCTTCTGAAATACCCGTGGGTCAGCTGGGGGCAGACAGGTTGTCTGAAGAGTAAACATTAGATGGTTCCCAATAAAAATACTTTATTTTATTTTATTTTGGTATTTGGTCCACCAAGTTCCTCCCGGGTCTGCGCAGAGGAATCACTCCTGTTGGGCACAGGGGATCAAATTCAGATCAGCTATATGCAAGGCAAATGCCTTCTCCACTGTGCTAGCACTCCAATCCCTATAATGATTTTATTGTGACAGAAGAGCTGGAGCAGCATTTTACAGTTTTGACAGGGCTGAAAGGTTTAACTGTTCCTGTGTATGTGACATTGGAAATATGAAAATCAAGGGCCTAGAGCAGTGGTCTCAAACTCAATTTACCTGGGGGCCGCAAGAGGCAAAGTCAGGGTGATCCTTGAGTGCAAAGTCAGTAGTAAGCCTTGAACATTGGGGGGTGTGACCCAAACAACTAAAACAAAACAAAACAAAAAAAGATTCCTCTAGGGCAGGGCCACAAAATGTTGTACGGAGGGCCACAAATGGCCCGTAGGCCGCTCGTGAGTTTGAGACCCCTGGCCTAGAGTGTTCCAGGAGCATATAAAGAAGAGCAGAGAAATGACAGGACAGAGCCAGCTGCTAGGGTGTCTCCAGGAGAAAGATGGCTATGGAGGTCTCCTTTCAGGGATATAGGTAGAGGGGGAGGGATGGCCCCCTATTGAGAGTCCCCAGCTCCCTCAACTGGAGAGCAAAGGCAATGACATTCCAAGGTAGTTAGAAAGTCCCAACAGCCAGTAGAGGGCAAGAAGAAACCATGGCTGAGGTGTCCCAGTGTCAAGCACACCAGCTGACCTTTGACTTTCTTCCCTTTGTAGGAGAAAGACAATCTGCAGTGAGGGGTGTTGGCAGCAAACACTGCAGGCTCACAGGTACCACTGTCTTGCCCCAAAGACTTGAGGAAGACTTGCTTGTCTGCAACTTTATTTCTCTGCACACAGGCATTCAGAACACATGCTCCCAGCTGAACCAGCATGCATCATTATAGGGCATGGGCAGAGCTGGTTCGGGGGTTTGCAGTGACTGACAGCCTTTCCCAGAGATGGAGTTCAGCAGAACACTAAGCAAGGGTCTGATGCCACATCTTCATCACAGCAGAAAGCACAGCCATTCCAGTGACAGCAGAAATGAACAAGCCAAACCTAAGATGCATCAGCAGAAGGAAAAACACAAGGAGGTCCCTTGTTTCATGCACACAGAGGGCTTGGAGTGAGAGGAGGAATTTGGTCTTGGGAGGGTAAGAGCAACTGCCCTCACCCCGTTCCATATTCATGTCCCTCTCTATCTCATGTCATGTTTTCATCCCAGTGTCTGCATAAACCTTTCTCCACACAGCCACCATGTCCCTCACACAGTCCTTTGGCTTCCTAGTCTGTGGATACTGAGCAGCATGTGGGGGTCACAGGCTCCCAGGAGAAGTGTCCCTTAGTTTCCCCCGTTACTCTAATGAGGGGTTCATCTGCGGGACCCAGGCAGAACCTGGAAAGGAGGAACAATCCCACTGATTGTGTGATTTCCACAATGGGAGATGCCAGCTGGGCTGTTTCATTTTCATTAACCTTCTTTTAACTCCCTGCCTATTTCCCTCTCGCTTCAAAGTTATCTCAAAAAGCAGATGAAAATGCAAGTGGAGACAAAAGAGATGTATAGAACTTGATTTACACAGACTGAGGGTATATCATAAGCTAAGAGCTGGAGAGAGTCTTGAGTTTAAATGTCATTGTACTTACTATTTCTAAGTTGTAATAGAGTCAAAACATGCTACTCAAGTTAACCTGGATTACCTGTTTGTTAAAAGGTGTCACGTGCACTTTCTACTCACTTCCGTAAGTCTAAAGTTAAGATATTTGTTTAGGAAGACAGTAAATACATCAGGTAGGGGTTTTTGCCTTGCACATAGCCAACCCAGGTTCAATATCCAGCACCACATATGTCCCCAATCCTATGATGAATGACTGAACATTTCTAGATGTGATACCTAAGCTCTCCACCACCAAAACAAGATATCTGTGTCATTCCTGGAAAATTATCTGCTAGCCCTCCGTAGAATTCTTACATGCCATGTGTATACACACATACATACATACACACACACACACACACACACAGGTGCACTGAAAATAAAGTTGGAGAAATAGCTACAGGATAGACCTGGGTTTGATTCCTGGCATCCCATATGGTCCCCTGAGCCAGGAGCGATTTCTGAGTGCAGAGCCAGGAGTAACCCCTGAGTGCCACTGAGTTTGGCCAAAACTGAAGAAAAACAAAAGCCCCTTGCATAAGTTGAGCAATGAACCTCATGTCTGAGTTTTGGGATCTCCCAGACACCTTGGCAGGGATGGTCCCTCCTTTCAGCTGCCTGGTGATGCCATGGGGGGGGAGCTGGCAGCTAATAGGAAGGGCCTGCTAGTGCCAGGACAGTGGAGAGAGATTCTAAGATGCTTCTGGAGCCTCATATTTGCAAGATGGTCAGAACAGCAATCTGAAAAGTCACGGTTCCTCTTGCTGCCTGCCCTCACCCCCAGACTTGTCACCTTAGTCAAGCCACACACTTGGTTTTCCAGCTAAATGTAGAGGAAACATCACTGCTCTTTTGACTGGCTTGTTACAGGGATGGGTGAATGGATTAGAAGCATTCTGTAAGCCGGATTAGCTGACTGCCAGCATCTAAGAGGTAACAGCTACTCTTCTGTCCATCACTGGAATGTATATGCTCAGGCAACAGCAAGTGTATTCAATGTCATGGCATCTCGCCACTGAGTCCCCAAGGCTATCACACTCACAGAACAACTTCAAGTTAAGCCCCTTGTCACCATAGATTGTGACAATCAGTGAGGACCGATGACCATCTTGGGATTTGCCATTTTTCATCCTGAAAAATCTTTGTTCATCAAAATGCCACCATTTTGGTGTGGAGGTTCTTGTGGGGCCTGTGGCCCAGATCTGGACCTCCTGTCTGTCCTGGGCTTGGTCATTTTATGTGTTTCTGTGTTTGATGGCATGTGTTCATCCTGAGAGATGCTTCATGGTAAGATTTCCCCTGCTGGTGACAATGTCATCTCTTCACTCAACAGGGCACCACAGGATGACCTCAGTATGTCCTTCAACTTGCAGAAGGCTTTGTTGATGGGGATTGTACCCTCCTTTGCAAGTTGTCTTGTATCTCGGGCCCCATTAGTCATCCATGTAAGGGGATCCTGCATGGGTGTCTTGCCCAATTCATCCTCTCCTGCCACTATGGTCTCTGAGGAGTGATAGGAAACATAGGGCCCACAGAAAACCACTGTTTCTGTCATATTGACTCACTGAGATACTGTTGCAGACCATAGACCTTCTGTGTATCTATTTCTAGATCCACAAGTCCCATGCTAGGCTGAGGATGACTCAGCTCTGTTGGAACTCAGGCCGGTGGTCACAATCCAAGACCTTCCAAGTGTGCAACTATATTTATTTTAATAAAAATCTGGGACCAAAGTGATAGTACAGAAAGGAGGGCATTTGCCTTGAATGTAGCAGACCTGGGTTCTATCTCTGGCATCCCATAGGGTCCTCCAAGCACTGCCAGGAGTGATTCCTGAGGGAGCCAGGAGTAACACCAGAGCATCTCTACTAGGTGTGGCCCTAAACCTAACTAAATAAGCAATAAATTAAAGAAATCTGCCAGTTTCTCAAGAAATCCCCCAAGTACAGAAACCAACTCAGGAGAAAAGTCATTGACCTAGATATGCGTACAGGAAGGCAGTATGAATAAACTCCAGTGTAATTTAAAGAACACCCCAAGCTCACCTCAGCGACCTGGCAAATAATTAGGGTGGTAGTTTCTACACTTATGAGTCTATTATCTCTGTACCATTAGGGTGCACCTCTCTTCATGATTTGAGCTTGAGTCATTTTCAAAACTTGAACATTATTGAGTTTGATATTTTAAATGCCACTTTACTCTATCAAAGATCCCTGTGCTACCAAACTTCAGTGACGCTTGACTTTTCAAAGGAGAATGTCAAGGCCAAACAAAGCCCCAACAAGAGAAGGTTAGAAACAGGATTTAATTGAAAGAGAGGCAAAGCAGGGAGGCCAGGAGCCTTGTAGCCAGTCTCCTAGGCTGAGCAAGGGAAAGAGAGTGCCAAGATTGGAATCCAGGACAGGAGTCAGTCAGGGGAGGATCAGAGTGAAGGGAACAAAAGTGGCAAAAGACAACAGAAGCAGCAGAATCAGGCAAGTAGTTTCTCCAGAAAATTGGCATATTCCAGTAGGAGTAGTCTAGCAGTTGGGGGTTATATACCCAACAGGCAACTTCCCCTAAAAGGCAGTTACAAGGGTTCCCTCTAACTGACTTAACTGTTAAAGGGGCAGACCCCTCTTATGAGAGGCCATAAGAATCTGTCTTCTTACAGGAGAGCAACTGGGAATCAGATGGACTGAGGAAGTTCACTTCTATAGGAATCACAGACCCTGCCTACTGCATCTTGATTGTTAGAACTATCCTGGCTTTAAGAAACGTGCGCTGCAAACTCTGTTTATGGATATTATGTGAAACTAATTGTTGTGAAAATTCTCAGGATTGGGGCTGGGTGGTGGCGCTGGAGGTAAGGTGTCTGCGCTAAACTAGGATGGATCACGGTTCGATCCCCCACCCCCACCCCGTTCCCCATATGGTCCCCCGTGCCTGCCAGGAGCAACTTCTGAGCGAATAGCCAGGAGTAACCCCTGAGCGTCACTGGGTGTGGCCCAAAAAAGAAAATTCTCAGGATTAATAACAAAATATTACCTTAATCGCTATAAAATATTTCTCCTTAAAATAACTCATGAATAAAGATTGTTTAGTTTTCTTATGCAGATTAGTCCACTACAACCTCGATTCTGTTGGCCTGTAAATAATGTAAGGTGCCATGTTTATGTTTGGATTTGGATTCACTTCCTCAGAAAGTGTTTTTCTCTTTGGAGACTGAGCCTATGTTTTTAAATTTTAGAATATCCAGGAGAATTCATGGTCAAAACTGTTTGTTTGCTGGTTCCTGGAAACCTTATTTTCTAAGTTACTGAACTATGTCTTCTTTCCTTCATTCTTTGTTCTGGTGTCATGCTTTAAAGGTTTTGTGAGTTCAGAGCACTGGAAGGCAGATATTGAATGCTCAATATTCCATGAACTCACATCCATCCGATGTGGGAAAAATCACTGTTTACAGTGTACATGTACGTACTAGGGCACACAACTTGACATAATTTCAATGTGATGCTTAACTCAGAGCAAGTGAGCAAGTAGTCCTCTCAGTGAAATTACATGTGGCAGACTGGGTTGAAATTGGTTTTGATGTCCTGGAAGAACCTTCCAGAGCGTGGGCCAGCAAAGTGCTTTGGGCATTATGCCCATGAGTCCTGCAAGCTTTGCGACTTCCAGCTTAGAATCTCATTTCTCTCTTGTACATCTGCTCACAAAGGTGCACATGTTGGCCAGGAAAGCACCCTCAATCTACTGGGTCCATGTCCTCTCTCCTGGAGCTCTACATCTGAGTCACTTGTTCAGAATGCCCCAAATTGAAGGCAGTGTGAAAAACAGTGACCAACAGTGGGCTGAGGCTGACACACTGGGCCCACATGTCAGGAGTGTCCTGCTTCATCAGTCTCATATCCACAAAGACTGCCCTGTCGAAGGGCTCAAGAAAAAAAACTCATTAGCTGACTTTTTTCCCCTTTTGCCTCTTTATTTGTGAGGGACAGTGGCAGGAAGATCCTACCTTTAAGCTCCTTAGGGCACAAGCTCAAGTGAGGGGCAAGGTCAGCCTGCACCTTTAGGATTTCTCTTCGTTTGTGAACCAAGGTAGAGACCTGTTGTGGGACCAGAGAGCAGAGCAATAGCCAGTGATGCCTGGACTAAAAGCATTGATGCTCTGCATAGCCCTTGAGTTGGGAGACACTCTGTAGATTTTGGGATTTGTCTCTTTTCACCCAAAAGTGAACTAGGCTCCTTTACTGAGGGCAGGAGGCACAGCAGGACTGTCAGTGAGTTTGGTCATCTTCTTAGTAGAGCTGTGGGATCCCAGCCCAGCTGCCCAGGTGCTGCATGCCTGCTGGTGCCTGTGACTTCTCCAGGAAAGCGTCCATAGGATCATGTCCCTAGAAGCTACTTTAGTTCTCACCCACTAGGTGTCACTGCCAAGACTCTCCCAGGAAGCTACCTGTCCTGCCTCTGTTCTGTTCCCCCATGAGCAAGACTGTTTTCCCAGTCCAGAGTTCTCCTCCATGTGTCTGCTCTGCCCCAGGAAAGGTGCTTCATTCAGCAAAATGCCCCAATAAAAACCCCAGCTCATTAAGTGAGGAGGGTAATGCTGATTTGGGTGTGGGTCATGCTGCTGCAAGGCAGCTCTTCCCCTTGTCACACACATTCCAGCTTCTGGTATGTTCTTCAGGATGCCACGCTGTCTTTCCTGAAATAAACTGGCATCTGGTTGTATAGGGAGGGCTAGATAAAAGGATGCTAAGGGCAGTTGGTACCCTAGATACCAGCTGTCCAGTATTCTCCTGCCCCTGCAATGCCACTTGGGGTTGGGACCTACCTGTGTGTGGTAACCTTTGCATCATTCTTGCAGTAAGGCCCAGAGCAGCTCTGGTTTCCACGTCAAAGGGTTCTGCCTTTGTCCTGGGTGCTCTTTACAAAACAGAGCACTGTGGGGGGAGCACTGCTGGCTTGAGGCTAAGCTACATGAGTTCTCTCCTTGGAACGGTCCCTCAAACCATCCCATTAGTCATGCTGACTAGTTCTCAGTTCTTCCTTTGCACATCAGATAAAGAGGTTAGAAATTGGGAAAAGTCATTATTTCAAGGTCGTTAAATTTTCCCTTTTATTATCCCCTGGTTGGAGAGAGAAGTGCCCGTCCAGTAGGTGAGTAATGAATGACCAGCCCTATAGTCCCCATGCCTGTGGGATAGAGAGAGTTGTCTTTCTGCATTAGCTCCATAGCTGCCTGGGCAGGAAGTGTGGCTATATTTTCAGGGGTGAGAATTTATGGCAAACCGTGTATTTGATCTGCCCTCTATCTCCAGCACCTACTCCTCTCTAAGCTTGCCCCCTTTCAGACCTGGATCTGCAATGCCCATCCTGCTTCACACTAGCCTGTCCTCAACCTTTCTGTGTCTTGCCAACTCTCTTAAAACCAAGTCATGAGGACACTGACATGTTGGAATTCACTGGGACAGATTCTACAGAACTTAGTTTTTAGTAGCTAGAGATGAAAAGATTATAGGTATTCATTCAGATACACTCCAAGTATGGTTCTTTTTATATCATTAATGCTCATTTTATTTTTTTTCAAAATAATATCTTTAAGCACCATGATTGCAAACATGATTATAGTTGGCTTCCAGTCATAAAAAGAACAACACCCTTCACCAATGCAACATTTCCAACACCATTGCCCACCTTCTCTTCCCCCACCCCCTGCCTGTATTTGAGACAGGCATTCTACTTCTCTCACTCATTAACATTGTCATCAAAGTTGTTAGTGTAGTTAATTCTCTAATTCCTTTGTCCTTTGAGCGGATGTATGTTTTCTAACCTCCAAGTATGTTTTATAATCATGGCTTTTGGATGATTAACCCTGTGGCACTCAGGGTTACTCTATGCTCTGTGCTGTGGAATCACTTCTGGCAAGCACATGGGACACTATGGTATGCCAGGTATCAAACCCAGGTCAGCTGTATGCAAGGAAAGTGCCCTCCTCAGTGAAGTGTTTCCATCAGCATAGACTTTTGACTGAACTAAGTTGGGGTTGAGAAAGTCCAGCCCATGTGCTATATAAGGCTACAAAATCATCTGGTTCCTAATAAGACAGACACAGGTGCTTTTTGCCAGTCTACCTGTGTTATATTTTCTGTGGATGGCACTGTAAATCTGTAGCAAGCCTTTGTACAGACAAAGCTTCCTGGCATTGTTATGGTCACAAACCTGGAGCTCCCTCTTCCCTGAGCCTGGCTGGCAAGAAAGAAGCTCTTTCTCCAGGGCTCAGGTGTTTCCAGGGTTTCCTCGATGGCTGAATGAAGAAGGGAGCTCTTTCTCCTCTGGGATCTATGCTCCACACTCTTCACCTGTGACCCAATTCCATTGGCTTTTGGAGTGTCCCGTCCCACCGAGTTAAGCATGTTTATCCCATGCCAAATCCTGTGACCCACTAGATCTCCAGTGACATCCAGGATCTCTTCGCCAGACACATGTTTTCATCTCCTTCAGTCACAGGAAAAGCATCAGAACTTGAGTGAAATGCAGTTGCTGAGCTTTTTCATTGTATCTTTGCACCCAAGTTTAGTGTGGAAGAAACTGGCTCTCACTTTGGTGAATGCTCAGTAATGTGAAAGTGTCATTCATTCTTCACAAATCTGGATACTTTATAGTAGTGCAACATTGAGAAGTATTGGGCCTGT
>PVKC010005178.1:0-33379 GCA_004027635.1 Crocidura indochinensis | reverse complement strand
ATTTAGGATCCTCAAGAACAGACTAGGAATTTGACCTTACTGGCCTGGAGAAGGACTGATACTCTTCACATCTTCCTTGCTCTCATTATCATCTTCCCTAGCCTCTAATTGATGTTAGTGGCTTCTTGAAATTGAGAAGCAACATGAAAGGACAGGGAAAGGCCACCTGGGGAACAGAGGTCTGTCTGATGGTCTTCAATGCATTCTTCATGCTTTACACCATTCTGGGGACCAGAGAGATAGTGCTGAGCATATAGCACAAGTCTTGCATGCGCCTAACCCCATATTGGTCCTTGACATCACATGGTTCTCTTGGCATAGATGGGTGTAGGTATGGAGATCTCTGAGTACTTCTGGGTTGACTCAGGTAATCCATGGCACTGATGGATACAGCACCACCTTCTCCATTTGCTTAGCCAATAATTGGTCAATAGCATGGGGCCGGACCGGGGATGCTAGAGGTAAGGCATCTGCCTTGCAAACGCAACCTAGGACAGACTGTGGTTCAATCCCCTGGTGTCCCATATGGTCCCCCCAAACCAGGAGCGATTTCTGAGCACATAGCCAGGAGTAACTCCCGAGTGTAAATGGTGTGCTCCCTCTCTCCTCCCCCCAAAAAAACAAAAAAATAATAATTGGTCAATAACTAGCAGAAAAGAAAAAGAATCAGCAGTCTTTAGCACCACTCTACTCGGGGCATGCAGATTAGCTCTGACACTTCAGAGAGCCCGTTCTGGGCAGGAAGCTCTCAGCCCAGGGCACTCCCCGCTTTGCTGGAGAACCCTTGTCTCTCGTGTTCTGCTGCATAACTAACTGGTTCTTTCTTTAACCTTAAAATATGGGAAATCACAGTAGATCTAAGGATGTCTTTCCCCAGTTCCCTTTTTTAGCAGTCCTATCCTGAGACTATCCTGGGGCACTGGAGACCTCAGAGCCGTTTAGAGTCCCTTGTGAACTTCATGAAGCTCACCAGCCTCTCTCTCTGCCTTCCCTCCGTTCATGCCCAGCAGCTGGTCTGCTGGCCTTGACTCTCACCAGAGTTGCTTTCAGGGTGAACAAGAATTATACACTGTCATATTCCTCTTTCCTGGCGATGCCTTCCTACCACAACAGAAGATTAAAAAAAAATGGGCAGGGGGAGAATAAGTGAGTGAGAAAACACAGGCTGTTGTGACTTCCCAAGGATTTTTGTCAGAGATGAAAGAATCAAAATGCACCAAAGAGCAATGGAAAATGGTGCGGTAAAGTGGGAACACATGTTTGGTTGAGAAAACTAGAAATAGTGGAGGATTCTTTCCTTCTGTTGAATTGTCCCCCTCGCCCCCCGGGCTTGGAGGGAAGCAATATCTAATAGGTCCTCCAGGATGCACTTCTCACTCCCTTCTACATGGGGACTTCAAATTCCAGAGTGTGTGGAGCCCTCAGCCTTTAGGCTCAGTACTTTCATTGCCATTGCTGATTGATTGGAGGCAGATAGCACCTTTCCTGGGCCCCCCACACCATTTCTTTCATTCTCCTAAACACAACAGCCAAAAGATTAAGAGCACTAAAGTCAATAAAGTCTCTGTCAGTCTATCTCTGTCTCTCTCTTGCTCACTCTCTGGTTTTTGGGCCACACACCAGGTTGTGCTCAGAGTGTACTCCTGACTCTGCATTTAGGGGTCACTCATAGTGGGGTTGGTCAGGGTATCATATGTGGTATCAGAGATTGAATCCATTTCAACCACATGCAAGGCAAGTACCTTATCCACTCTGTTTTTTTTGTTTGTTTGTTTTGTTTTTGTTTTTGTTTTTGGGCCACACCCGGTGACGCTCAGGGGTTACTCCTGGCTATTCGCTCAGAAGTCGCACCTGGCAGGCACAGGGGACCATAATGGGGAACCGGGGGATCGAACCACGGTCCGTCCTAGGTTAGCGCAGGCACCTTATCTCCAGCGCCACCGCCCGGCCCCTTATCCACTCTATTATGGCCTAGGTACTGGCCTCTTCAAAATCTTCCAGTGTGTCACAGTTAGTCTCCTAATTTGGCGTCAGAACCTTTGCACATACTCTTTCTGCTCATTAACTTGCTTTCCTCCAGGTGACTGGAATCTGTCTAGCTATCCCTTATGACACCTTCTTTGTGAAGCTCCCATGGATAACCTTTTCTATTACTGTGTTCCTTGCCAGTTCTGTCCTTTCACTGCCCCTTAGCAGTTAGAAAAGAAATCAGCCTAGAGGAAAGGGTGATTTTTTAAAAATTCCTTCTGTTTGGCCATCAGGACAACTTTTCTTGAATAACTTTGACCTCAATTCTGAAATCAATGCCTCATAGGAATAGGTTTTTTCTTTATTATTCTTTCAATATGAGCTCATTCATATTCAGGAATCAGCACACCATTCCACGGAATTCAGATTTCAAGGTTAGAAGTAATATGATCATAAATATATTTGTTGTTTCAAAAGTCGATTCTGGGATCCAGTCCAATTTTTTCCGCATGGCACTGGTCAGGAGAGATGGATCCATTTGTAATCATTTCTCATTCATTCCACAGGGTGGGCTCAGTGCCCAGGCTTTTGTTCGTGTGGAGGTGGAGGATGTGAATGATAATGAACCTGTGTTTAACCCATCAACTTATGGGACCAGCATCAGTGGCCAGACCCAATCAGGCACTGAGATCATCAATGTCTTTGCCACTGACAGGGACTCTGGAATATATGGAACGGTGACTTATGAGCTCATCCCTGGAGACCTCTCATCCCTTTTTACCATTGACTCTGCCTCAGGTATGTGACCTCAGAGCTCTGCAACCAGCAGCTGCTGCCTCAGAGCAGAATATGAGCAAAAGTGGTTTGTCCATAGCTAGGGAAGATCAGACTCGCTTTGCCTTTCGAAGGGCAACAGGGACCACTGGAAAGTGTATGAGTAGTTAGGTGGGGACTAGTGCTTTATTCCCCACTCTGCCTCTTGCTGGTTTTAGGAACGTTTTTGGTCTCAGTTTCCTGACCTTAAAAGTGATGCTAATATCCTTATCTTGCAAGGTATTGGTGAGTGATTGAATGAGTGAATTATGATAAGCAGCAGCCCAATAGCATTTGTTTTGCAATAGTATTTTGTTTTCTTCTATGTATATATGGTCATGTTTTCCAGGATGGCTTGCATGATTTTAGTTAATGAGTAGTATCCAGTGTTCCTCAAACTATGGCCCATGGGCCACATACTGTATTTGTTCCCATTTTGTTTCTTCACTTCAAAAGAAGATATATGCAGTGTGCATAGGAATTTGTTCGTAGTTTTTGTTTTGTTTTTACTATAGTCCGGCCTCCAACGATCTGAGGGACAGTGAACTGGTCCCTTGTTTGAAATGTTTGAGGACCCCTGAAGAGCACTGTAGGATAGTTAGTATCTGACCCGCTCTTGCCCTTTCCTGATCTGGCATTCCTGCAGTCTTTTGGAGTATTTGCATCTCTGTTGTTAAAATGATGATTAAACCCCATTATGTTACCCAAGATGTCCAGTGGGCAATCAGTCTTTTAGAAATAATCAGTCATTAAGCAGTTACCCTTGCATCCCTATTGGCTGCTAACCAAATTATGCCTGGAGTATTTGATTACAGAAAATCTAAACTTTCAAATACATAATGTTGCATTATAGTAGGTTGATATATTAGACAGAGCATTCTTCAAAAATGAGGCAATGCATGTTTCTTTTATATTTCTTCTCTTTAAAAATTTATTCTAGGTGGCCATAATATGGCTTAAATAGTAAAAATATATGCTTAGCATGTGCAAGGCCCTGTGTTTGATGCCTGGAGCTGTATGCTACATTAAGAACCTCACGTATCCCTCAGGTGGCCACAACACTGCCAGGTGTGACCTCAATAAAAATAATTTTATTGTTGTAAGACACTTAGCATGAACTCTGCCTTCTTACCAAATGATTGAATGTAAAATTCAGTGGCTTTGCTAGACAGTGCTGTCCAGCTGATCACCATAAAAGATTATTCTACTTAATGAAAATTGGATGTTGGTTGAGAAGCAGCTTCCAGTTGCCACTTTGCTCTTACCATTGCAACCAGCTACTCTATTCCTATACTTTATAATCAGAACTCTTTTTTTTGGGGGGAGGCACATGCACTGGTGCTCAGGGTTATGTGCTCAGAAATCACTTCTGGCTTGGGGCACCACATATGGGATGCTGGGGAATCGAACTGCAGTCAGTCCTAGGTTAGCATGTGCAAGGCAAATGCCCTACCACTTGCACCATCACTCCAGCCCCTATGGTCTTTATTTTTATCCAAGATGGATTAAACATATTTTTCTTTCATTAATTTTGAGTTTCTTTTGAATGTATATTCCATATTTTATTTACTCAGCCATTTTTGATAGACATAGGACTTTTTCACACCTTTGTTATTGTGAATGGTATTTCTATAAACATGAGAATACAGATATCTCTTAGAAATTATGATTATCCTCAATAATTTGATTGACCTAAGTGTGGGTAGAATGTATTTTATGAGAATTATGAAGATGAATTTGACCATGAAGATATGACCTGCTATGACACTTTCATATTTTTTTACTTGATCTTTTCTTTAAAGAGGGTGTATATATGATGATGATCAGGAATTATTCCCGATTCTATACTCAGGAATAACTCCTGATGGTGCTTAGAGGGCTGTATTGGATGTTGGATATTTAAAATGGGTGGGCCACATGCAAGGAAAACACCCTACCTGCTGTGCTATTTCTCTGGCACCTTTCTTGATTTTTTTAACACCCTCTACATATTTACGTTCATAATTATGTTCAGAACCTCTTAATTACCTAGGAATTATATTCTACCAAATTAGTTTGAGTTTGCATTCTTATCTAGCCCCATTATGTAAAATCACTGCTTCTTGCCTAGAAAGTGTATATTTTAACCGGTGTATGTCTGGCTGGGAATTAGTTGTTTACAATGGCCAGAGATGTTTTCATAAGGCAAAATTTTCCTTGCTCAAAATAATCCACTGACGTGGCCCCTTTAACATTTCAAAGATCAGAAGAAAATACTTTTTTCAGAAATTAGTGTGCTTATCTTGGCTTTTTCAAAATTAATCTAAACTGAGGACTTTAACTGCTTGTCAAATTGTCAAGCCCTCTAGGGTACTAGCATTGCCAAAAATATATAGGTCAGCCAGCAATCAGGGCACTGGATCTAAAAGCATTTAGCAATTGTTTTTAACAGACATCAACACACTTATCGTCTAGTTTCCCCTGGAAGATCTTACAGAATGAGCTGTACCATGAGCTGTTTTTAGAAGTGATCTCTGCCAGCCACAGGCTCCCATTTCTGGCATCAGACATAATACAAATACTATTGTTAATCATGGAGAACGCTTTACGTAGGCCATTATCTAGGGAAGTATCTTTTTTTTTTTTTTTTGAGAAAAGACCAAGTTCGTAATGGAAGTAGCCTTAGGTGATTATTGTTGGCAATTTAGATGTTGATACATTTAGGCTGAAGACAGTGCTCTAACAGTGCTTGGAACTTGGTTGTACTTTATGACGACCTGTAAGGAATTCATGAAGTCTGGAATGCTTTAGTTTAACCTTTAGAAGAGAAATAAACATCTTGACTAGTTATGGGGAAAGTTGCTTGGTAAACAGGTGGCCAATTTGAACAGTTGAGTTTGGGGTCATATGTTGGTTGATTGCAACCCTGAATTCATTTTTATTATCATACAAATTAGCCAGGATTTGGGGTCTTGCCATCAAAAGGAATTTAACTCTTTAGGTTCTCAAAAGTGAGCTGTAATGAAATATTGCTTGCCGTCTCTGGAGCTGTGTGTGTTTTAATTTTTATTTATATAAGGCTCAGGGTTTCTTGCTTCCCCTGAAAAATCCTGTTTCAATAGAGATTACCAGTATAAACAAAGTTTCATGAATTTTGTCTATCAGTAAATACGTGTGGAATAAAGAAGTTTACTTACAAATCGAAATAATGGGCAAGTGAGTTAAATTCTTATGCCATTTTTAAGGAGTTCCAAGGAAATGTCATCAGTAACAGTTCTTTTTCTGAACTTGGATGATAGGATAGCATAATGGGTTAGGACTTATGCTCTGCATGCAGGAAGCCTGATTTAATCTTCAGAAACCATAGAGCACCTGTACCACCAAGAACAATCCTGACTACTAAGTCAGGAACCCTTGAGCTTCATCTGCTGTGCTTCCCTCCAGAATACAATAAAATCTTTTCCATGACAGCAAAGGGATGCTATGGGTAAACACACTTTTCCTCCAATTTACCTGAAACTCTACAGCTTAACTGTGTTAGTACTGTATCAAATATATGTCATAGTATTCACTCTGTACACATGTGAGAATATGAAGAGTTAATTGGCCCATATTTTTTTAGAAAAAAACTTTTTTAAACTTTTCAAGACACTCATGCAGGGACTCAATTGCTTCCCTTTATCCTTTCATGGTGAGAGACACTTCCTTTATCAGACATGCTGTTCCCTATATCTACTTGTCCTGTGCTAGAGGCTCATGCCTTCCTGATGACAAGAGTTTTCCCACCGATCTATTTGTGCCACAACCAAGACACACACATCAAAATTAGAGCTCTTTGACTTATTGTATTCATCTGGTAAGAAAACTGTTTTGGAGCAGAGTAAAAGGGGGCGTGGTCTTGTCATGGTTGTTTTCTCTTGTGGCTTTATCTTCCTGTTCTGTTTCTGGTTTTCAAAGTTTGTTGTTCGTTCAAAGAACATTTTTGTAAAATATGTTTAGGCACCAGGAGAAAGATACGAATTGAGCCTTCATTTCTTTTCTTCTCAGTAAGTTTGGTTCCTTTGATGTGGGCATGGGGCCGGCCACACTGTTTTGAGTTCTCAGAGGAGGAAACACATGAAGCATATTTATTAATAGCTCTTTCTTCATGCGTTTGTAATCATGTTTGAATTATAGGTAGATTTGTAACTGGAGTCCAGACTCCAGCATGCCCAAAAGATAGGGGAGGAGCTAAGCCAGGACTTGGTCACTCCTGAACCTCAAGAAAAATAGGTGAAAGTGACCTCACCTGATGAAATTGCATTCTTTGTCCTCCCAAAGGAAAGAATTCAGTTGGGAGATGGTGCTACTATTCAAAACACACCACCAAGAGATGTGACTCACGAGGAGTTCCTGGTTCCTGCTATGCTTAGGTTCTTTGTGTCAGAGAGAAAGATCTGAAGGAGAAAACAGTGAGATAATTGCAGATAGGCTTTTTAAAGTGATATACACCCCTGATGTGTGGGCTCAGGCGCTTTTTGAGGAAGAGTCAGGCACTAGTTTTTGGGGTAAGGACTTTTAAAGAGTCAATTAACCTGGGAAGGTGGGCAAATATGCATAAAGGATTGGGCATGACTGCTATGGTCTTATGTGCTCACTCATGCATCACATGTATCATTAGCATCTAATTTTGCAGCTAGGGCATTTGTAAGTTAATATGTGTTTTGAGCTTAATGAGGAGAAAATGAAATGGATTCCGGGTTACATTTGCTGAAGCACTGCTTCAGCAATTGGCTGGAACCCATTTTCCAAAGTCTCTTCTTTAGAAAGAAGTTGGTAGCTACAAGGCTGTCAGGGATCAAAGCCATTTTTCTCTCTTTAGATAATGATTTAACTTTTTCCTTTATAGCTTTTGAACTGCACTCGATGTTGCTCAGTGGCAATTTCTGGCTTTATGCTAGGGGTCACTCCTAACAGTGCTTGAGGATTGTGTGGTGCCCGGATCACAGTGGGGCTGATGACATACAAGGCATATGCTTTACTTAACTCTGTATTATGTCACCGAGCCCCTCTTTTTGTTTCCTATAGTAACTTTTCCACATTGCCTCTCTTGTATCGAATTTCTCCCTCCCCCACCAGAATGTTTGATATATCTCTTGAGGAAGAAAATAAATTCTTTAGCTTTGGGGCTAATTTATTTAGACATTAACATTGAAATATGAGTGATTCCCTGTTCAGATTATTTTCAGGTGACAGGTTTCAAGCATTTGCAGTTGGCCAGCTGCTTTCTTTTCCAGGCTGGCCTCTCATTAATTTCTTGTGGTTTACCTTTTTTTTTTTTATAGAAGCTTGAAAGAAAAGTTAATGATTTAGAGAAAGATTAACATAAGATCTAAAAAAGACCATTACTTAACTTATCTACACAAGACTTTGAAAATGATGGAACTTTATTCTTTTAGGAAAAATTTATCTAGTGCCTATTACATATTATATGTTGTTATAGATGCTTGGAAAATGACAAGCAGACAAAATATTACTGCGTTTGCAGAGCTTGCAACAAAGCTTACATTGCTTTGCCTCTTGTCTGCTCGGTGTTCAGTTGTGGTGTACGTGAAATCCAAGTTTAGCCTTACAGAACAAGTAATTAAAGGGGTAACTCTACTAGTGAGGCTGCCAGACCAGACAAGCTCTGTGTCTATTTGGAATCATTTGTTTGCATGGGTGTGTGGACTTTAGCATGAACTATAAGTAATATTTTGCAGACTCTATTTCAAGGGCAGATTCTTTTCTAATGTTAGTTTTATGCTCAGATTTCAGATCCTGTAATGATTATCATAATTCTTCATGATTGCCACTTTTCTACATTTAGGAAATTCTGATCTGTAGTTAATAAATTACTACCATACTTCATTTCACAAAGGTTCTGAGCCATTTTATGCCAAAAAGTCAGTTTTATTTGCAAGACAGAGGCAATAATGAATTATGAACACTTAATCAGTGTCTGTCACTTTTATAGAAAAACCAAGTATGCTAGAGTTTTCTCAGTTTTTCCAGAACAAAATCAAAGACTTTTGGAGATGGAAGGGACTTCGACAGAACTCTCACTTAATGGGGGTGGAGGGGATAGGAACAGGGGTGGAATGGGGGTTGAACCTGAAAGGGATTCAGTGAATTTCTTACAGCTGCACATTGGCATAATTTGACTTAAGGTCTATCCTAGATTTATTCATGTCATGTTCTATCTCAGATAATATTACTTTCCATGCCATCCCCATATATTTCTTATTTGAGAATTACACTAAAACTATAAATGAACAACATATATTTTTTGTTCATCTGAAAGTAAAGGTTTAAGTATGAGAGTTTCAGTAAAAATAACACCTGAATTTCTTTCTTGGACTTCCACTGCAAAACTTTCTCTATATTATTGTGATGGTGGAGAACTAAAGACAAAGCTAAGATAAATATAGGTTCTCTTTATCCCACTATGACAGAAGGTTAATTTCTATTGTGCCTTACAATATAAAACAATTTGAAATTTTGAATTATATGTTTATTCATTTGTTCTTTACCATTCAATAAGGTTCAGTTGAGTGTTGCATTAAAGCCCTTTGGTTGGGCTTGGATGGTGGTGGATGGTGATGGAGGCCTTTCTCCTCCAGCCCAGAATTGTGTATCCAACTCCCTGCAGCCAGTGTGTCAGCAGATATCAGAATAGTTGCGGGTAGAAAACTCGCAGGCAGACTTCAAGGTATATCATCTTTATTTAGGCCCTGGCCAACATGTGTGGCCTACCATAATCATTTACGCTGGATCCTTATTTAGCCCTGCATTATAACTTGCCTTTCAGACATCTCTCCTCCTGCTACTTCTCCATCCTCCATCCATGCAAATCCCCTTTGCCCCTGAGGCCAAACCTTTTTGTTACATACCAAAGACCCTGCCCAGACATGGGCAGGTCTTTTTTGTAGGTAAGGTTACAACAGTAAGAATGGGAGGTGGGGTAACAGTTGACTTGTTCAAAATAGGTGATCCTGGGTCCCGGGAGATAGCATGGAGGTAAGGCGTTTGCCTTTCATGCAAAAGGTCATTGGTTCAAATCCCGGTGCCCCATATAGTCCCCCATGCCTGCCAGGAGCAATTTCTGAGCATGGAGCCAGGAGTAACCCCTGAGCACTGCTGGGTGTGACCCAAAAACCAAAAAAAAAAAAATAGGTGATCCTTCCTAGGTGTTTATCTTTTAGTTTTAAATATGAGAAAATTTTAGAATCATTTTATTTCTTTGGAACACAATTTGGTTTCCTACGTTTGTGTGCAAAACTAATGTTATGTTTGATGACTATTTTTCTATTTCACAAACTATATAGGAAAGATATAAAAAGTATCAATAATTGGTAAGAATAGTGTTTAAATACAATCAATTTGTTTCTATTTTAAAAAAACCCACACTTATAAACTTCATAATGGATGAAGATCATGTGTTTGTGCTTGTTTTTGAGCATGCTAAACTCTCTCCCATAACTTACAATTTTAGCACTGACCTGCAGCTTAAATCATTATAAAAATGTGCGATGCTGAAAATTATCTAATTTTTTCCATGAGAAAAAAATTTAGATTCTAGACGTCCTTAAATTTAGAAGTCAGTCTTATTTGATAGAACACTGGGGCTCCTTCCTTGGGAGGTGGTCAGGCAAGCCCCTCACCCTACTGAAGCTTTGGCAGCTGGACACACAGACACACCCCACAACTGCGATTAACCCAGTGGTCCAGCTTTACTCCTTTTCTACTAATCTCTGCAGAGACACCTAATAACCTAAAACCCCAGATATGCCAGTTTTGTCGCTGAGATCTCCGGAGAGACTTTAGATCCACCACTTCTGTACTTTCAAAAATCCCAGCAGCCACATCACAATCCACAGCTGCCACTGTATGAGCTCATTGGCAGCTCCAAGGAGCCTCAAAGTTCTGGAGCATGTGGCTGCATATGCAGCCATGAGAAATCCCCATAGATTTAATACTAACATCCCAGTAGGAACACAGCAAATTAGATGTGAAATTATTATAAAAGCCACCTAAGTTCAACAAACAAAACCAATAACAGAGTGCTCAAGAAGCAACAAGCATCTTAGTCCACCTTCAGACAATGACAATAATGATCCATTGTGAAATATGACAATGATCACAAATTTTCTTTTAATAAATTTTTTCAATAATTTTTGTTATCAATTAGTTGTAACATGCAGTATTAAGTAAGTTATTTATATTTGCCAAGGATCAGATTTTATGGAGGGTGAGAATCTGGGAATAATGATGAAGGAAACATTTCTCTCATGGCGGAATTGGAGTTGGAACACTGAATGCCAGAAATAACTATTCTGAGCCACTTTTTTTTTTAAATAATAGTTTTTAAAATAAAGAAATTATTTAAAAAGAGCTAAATAACTATTCTGAACAACTTTTTTTTAAAAATAATAGTTTTTAAAAAAAAGAAATTATTTAAAAAGAGTTAAATAATTATAATGCTTTAAAAATTTAAATAAGTATTTTATACATTTTAAGCTGTAAATGTATAAGCAGCAAGACATATTTATTTATTATTTTAGTCTTTACTATGTTCCTGTAATATGCATTATATCCAATTATATAATGCATATGTGAGAGTTATACTTTAAATTTTCTAATAAAGCTCAATTTTTAATAATGGGATTTATTTAAATATCATGTCAAGTAGCTTCTCTATTTTCAAGTGTTCAAAAAGGTCATCATCATGAAACTTTCAGCAGATGGAAGGATAAATTTAATTCTGATACTGTTCTCTTAAGTGAAGAGTGCTCATTCAAAAGAAATGCGTAATCTTATTTCAGGTCTCTCACAGAAATGGCTTCACTATACAAAATTGACTTTGAAAGCCACTAAAGTACTCATCAGCTCAGAAGAGGTCTCATAAAATTAGTTTATGTGGACAATAAAT
This sequence comes from Crocidura indochinensis, assembly GCA_004027635.1. NCBI lineage: Eukaryota > Metazoa > Chordata > Mammalia > Eulipotyphla > Soricidae > Crocidura > Crocidura indochinensis. The sequence continues at coordinate 21,669 of PVKC010005178.1, read as the reverse complement.
GAACCTTATCAAATTTACAAAGACAGATTTGGTCATTTCACTTGTTCTGCTTAAAGTCTTTCTTGACTTCCTATGGCTCTTTGGCTGAAGACTGAATCTTTGTTATGCTCTACTAGAGCCTTCTGCTCTGCCTGCTTTCCTGGAGGGTTTATAACTCCAGTAATGCTCTCTTCTACTTTCTCTCCTCTCATCCCTCTTCCCACATTTCCTACCTTACGTACCACATGTTTCTTTTCTACCTAGGAGGAAAACTCTTATTCTTCTCTCTCCTTTTCCTCTCCTGCTCACCAAATTCAGTGGTTTCATTCATGTTTCAGAGATTCATGGAAAAATATTCCAATCTTCTTTCTACACATACTCAAATAGATTCCTATGGTTTTGTCTGTCATAAATTACCTTTATATTATAACTAAGTATTTTGTGATTACCTGATTCTTGACCCCACAGACACTCTTTTGTTCTATGGAACTCTCTCCATTATTACTGTAGGTCCTGGAACTCATGAATAAATAAGGATAAGAGTTGTTGCATCCTGGGATGAGGGCATTGGTTTTATGCTCAGAACTCTGGTTTATTTCCTGGCACTCTATGAAACCACAAGCACTGCTGAGGGGATCCCTGGTGGTCCCTGGCATGCAGAACCTAAGCAGTGTTGCATCCCAGGTCCTAGCACTTCCTGTTCTGGGCCAATGGCCAATTACCACTGAGTTTCCCTCAGTCCTCCTGAGCACTGCTTGGGACACCCACTGCTTGCAAATCATGCTTAGTCTAAGTTGACTTGACACTAATAATCCGTATGGAACAAGCATGAGACAATACTTTTCCAAAGTCAAATAGAGAGACAACAGCCACCCGGGAGTATTATAGACTTATTTCACAAGAACCAACCCAGCTGACTGGCTTCTCCATGAGCTAGTACCACTACTGAAATAATCTTATTATCATCAGACTTACATTAAGGAACTCAGTCTAGTAAGGAGCTCCAACCTATCTGGGCATTAATTTTTCAGAATGGAGTGAGGTAATATCTTATGTTTTGGTACCAGGTTAAAAGAGTCTGATAGAGCTTCCTCACCTTAGATGGTCTTGACAGATATAAAAACTGTAAAAAATATTTTTATAGTACTCTGAGTTACTGTAACTTTTATTGGTAGTGGAATTCTTCTGTTTGCTAAATCTTTCTGACAGGGTATGGCGGTGTGGGCCTCCTATTTGCTGCTTTTCTATTTTTCCTGGAGTCATCCTTAAAGGTCATTTTATTTTTTAAAGAGACTTTCACATTACAGAGACAATTACCATTGAAAGTCATTGTGCCACACTATTTCATTAACATGATGCGTTTGTCTCCAAAAAATGGAAATATTTAGAGCAACTCCACAGAGTAAGGACAGTGATGACTTTAGATTTTGCTGGGCTTCATAAGAAAGCTCTGGAAAATCAAACATAATTAAGGAAGGGAATCCTGACCTGTAGAACCTGAATTGAATTTGGCAAAATAGCTCTGATTAGAATGAACAAGAAAGGGGAAAATGAAATAATGCAGGAAAAGCAAAGAATAAAAATGAACAATCAGAAATGGAAATGAGTAAGCATTTATAACAAGACATTGAAATAGAAATTTGGGCTTAGTTACTAAGAAAGGTGGGAAAATCTACATTTTAAGGGGACTCTAGACTTCATTTAGGAATGATAAAGAGGGGTGAGAAAGACAGTTTTATCAATCTTGTGAACTTGAACACTTTCTTGTTAAAGAAATAACAAATTGTTAAATGGGGTCTGAAGTTCTGATCATGTAGGGGAAGCCATTGCTGATCTGTGGGTCTTTGGGAAAGTGCCCACTCTCACTGACTTTTTAGATCACTTGTTCCTGTACTAATGCACTAGACCTCTCTTGCCCTTAAGAAATCTTAAGGGGAGAAGACTTATGGGAATGAGGTAAAGAGGTTCAAGGGGAGAGCAGGTGTGGCCTATAAAGCTAAAATAATAAAATTTAATTTACTTAAAAAATTAAACGCTTTCTTTAATGAATGCTTTCAAGATTTTGTCAGAGAAAGCACCAAATCTATCCTGCTTTCATCTGAATAGACCTTAGGAAGGAAACACCTGCCTCCTCAATCTATGCCCTTACAGCTTCTTGGCCTCCTCCAAAGTTGCCAACACTCATAGTTTCTCCCTCTAATTTTCTGGGTCAGATCCCTAACAACTCCAACCAGCTTCCTTCCTCACACATGATCCTCTGTCTAGGAGTGTTCGTTGTGTCCTCTGTGTTCCTACAGATGTCTCAGTCAGGCTGTCTCCACCTAGAAACCTCTCCTTTACCTCTGCTCCCTAGAGTTTGGGAAGTTGAGGAACAGGTTTATTTGCATACTGTTGATTATCCCATCATTCCATAATTAGAGGATTTAGGGGGTAGATCTGCATATATTATGTGCATATATACATATGCAAATTTAGGTGCATATAAGTATATAAAACATAGGTGCTTATCAAATATTCTAATGTAGAGCCCCTGGAGCAAGAGTCTAATCTTTAGACCTTTGTGATACAACAGCACAGAACAATTAGATAATGGGACTCTTTGCATAACAGAGTGAAAATTTGAGATTAAAACAATTTGCTTTGCATAATGTAAAAATATCAGAGAATCAATCATTTTAAAAGATGGCTTGAAATTTTTTATTATCCCTTTTTATTATTATTTTTAAGGGTGTTGCTTACATCGTCCAGGTTCACAGTGGGATACTTCTGATGTCAGATAATTCAATGGTGCTCACATACAAAGTTTATGTTCCAATGCATCTTCTCTGTCCAGGAAGTTTTTTCTCTCTTCCTTAAGGCACTTTCCTTTGGGCAGTGAAGCCTTCAACTATTTCCCCTTGACTCATGTCTCAGAATGACTGCTGTAGGCAAGCTTATAAGTTAAGCTTTCTTAATAATAGTATATATTAGTTTGAGCTGAACTGTTCACACATAGCTTTAGTGTGTTATCACATGCTCATCTGCAAATATAAGTACTTGCTAAATAATTCTATTGTCATTACATGAAGTTATTCATCAGTTTGTATATATGTTTTTAAGGGTAAAGATTCCTGGCAAATTTATGTTTGTAAAAGCCTCTAGATCTGATACGTGGTCTCCATTTCTCACCCTTTATTTTTTCCTTAAGTTTGTTAAAAATCTATAATTAATAACATAAACACTTATAATGAAAGCCTTAGAAATAAAATAGAAAATTGTCATATAGAATAATATTCATTGTGCTATCAAGTATAAAACAATGAAGTTAACTTATAAAGCTACATCTTGTTTTCAGTTATCAAAGACCTGCCAAAACTTGTCTTAAATTATTTCAATTTAAAATGCTAATTTTTGAATTTGGAAGAATCATTGGGGGGAATCATTGAATACTAGATGGCTCTCACCAGAGAATAAAAATCTTTTAAATCATGGAGTAATATGTTATAGATATGTATTTCATTTGATTTCACAATTTGCCATATGTTGGTATTCCACATTTTGCTAGTAATTTTAGTATTTGAGGCATTATGTTTGTTTGTATCTGGGAATCACATATTCAAAGAGCTTTATATAGATAATTTCTACAAAGTATTTTCATTTAACTCCAGGGATTTATATAATTGAACACAGCTCTTCTAAATATCTTCATCTGCTGGTTTTGAAATATTTCCACTGATATACATCCTTGAAGCTTTCTGCATAATGAAAGTGCTATTTTTAGAGATGGATTTGTGTATTTTTAAGGGAACACATTTTAATGTTGAATCTCAATATTCAGAGTACTAATGTAAAATTTTAGTACTATATAATAGTATAATACTGAAGAGAGGTACTAATTTTTGCAACAAAATTGTCATTTTCTGAATATCATCTATATGCATACTTATATACAAGTACATTGAAATTTTGGATACTATAATAAAATCCACAAACTAGGAAGCTTAAGTAAGATAAGTTTATTTTTTCTTAGTTTTGAGTAATAGAAATTTCAGCTCAGTTTTCCCTTAGTTTTATTCCTAGTGGAAATCCTTCCTGGTTTATAGATGACTGTCTTCTCCCTTGTCCTCACATTGAAGGGGGGCAGATAGGAAGAGATGGGGGAAAGAGGGCAAACAGAAAAAGAGAGAAGATAAGGGACCTGAATGGAGTAGAGGAAGTGAGGGGGGGAGAGAGAAAGGAAACAAAAGGAATAGAGACGAATTTTGGTGTTTCCTCATAAGAGGACAAGAGTTAAAGCATCAACTTATGAATTCTATTTAAAGGACATAGAAGAATGATAAGAATCTAAACATAAAGTAAGCAGTCTTATCATCGCAGCCTAAAAGATGGCCTCTCTCTATAGTATTCAGATATTTTCATATGTTCTAGTATATTTTTTCTCTTCTTACAATCAAAGCATATGGTAATATTTATGATTATGCTTTCCACACTGTTCTGAAATCTAGCATTGTCACAGCATTACTGAGAATTTTTAGGCAGATACGCTATCATTTTTGAAGTGTTTATGCAGATACTAAATGTATTAAAACAATGAGTTTATACTGTAGTTTCTTTGTACTACTTATTTCTCATATAAAATGTAGCATATCAAATCATTATAGATGAAAAATATATGTTTTTTCATTCTTCTTAAAACATTTAGGTTAGGAAAGGGTCTATTTCTAGGTTATTGAGCTATTATAATTATATTGAATAAGAACAATTATAGCTTATAAAATTATTAATACTTTGAATCAGAGAGATTGTACAGTGAGTAGGGTGCTTGCCTTACATGTGGTCAGCCAGAATTTGATTCCTAGCACAACAGATGGCCCTGTTCCTGAACAGGAGTGATTCCTAAGCACATAGGCAGGAGTAAGCCCTGAGCACTGCCAGGTATAGTCCCCGAAACCAAAAATTAAAAAAAAATACCTGTGTGCCCTTGGATATTATTTATAAATATAGTGTTTCAGAATCTTTTATTAGTCTTGGTGAGTTTGTTATTTTTTTAACTTTAGTGACAGTGCTGTATAAGAATGTAAATATGTATATGTTTATAATATAAACAATGCTACCCATATCACATATACTGCCCTAATATTAACATTCCTCCATCAAGCCCATTAGTGACCTTGTTGACCTACATTCTTCACTCTTTTGGTAGCCTTAGTCCTGCCTGCTGTGCAAGGTTTGTTTTTATTATTTGTCTTCCATTGAATTATTTTATTATATACCACAGATAAGTGAGATAGTGTGGTATTTGTCTTTCTCCTCTTATTTGTTTAACACAAGACTTTCCAATTCCATCCCTGCTCTAGCAAAAGCCAAGCCATCATCCTCTGTTAAACCTGAATATTATTACATTGTGTATCTGTACCACAACTTCTTTATTACTATCTGTCTTTGAGTATTTGCATTGATTCCAGATCTTGGCAATTGTAAACAACACCACAATGAATGTATATTTTCACATATCTTTTTGAATTAGTATTTTTGTGTTCTTAGTGTTCAGCAGTAGAATTGCTGGATCACTTGATAGTTACATTGTAGTTTTTCTTTAATGTCATAGTTTTCTATAGAGGTGAAACTAGTTTACATTCTCATCAACAGTGGATGGATGGAAATTCCCTGCTTTCCATATCCCAGGAGCCCTTATTATTCTTGCTTGTTTTCATGTGGGCTGTTTTCATTGATGTGAGGTGGTATTTTTTGGTTTCAATTTGCATTTCTCTAATAATCAGTGGTGATGAGCATTTTTCACGTGCCTGTTGGTCATCTGAATGCTTTCTTTCATCTTTTTCCTTCCTTAACTCTTCATTTTATTGTGTTTTTTAACTAAATATAATTGTTTATTATTTTCCAAAATCTTACCATTTTATTTTGTAAATTATTGAGTAAATAAATCAATGGCAATGTTATAAATACTGTTCGTTTAAAGCTCAAATTTTTCTAGGTATTATCAGATTTTAGAATTGTGTACTCTAATGTAAATAGATTAAAAGCAAGCCACCTTCATCAGGTGAGACCTGAGCTTATTTAAATATGACTGAAAAGTCATTAAAGTAAAGAGAATGGAAATGTGCCTGGAAGAGCATGTAATTCCCTAAAAGGACAGAAACATGGTTTGCCCTTGAAATAATAACTATTTTGTCATGCTTAGCGAAAAAGTTCCTGTCTGGAGAGCAGTAATGTGATTATATAGTTGAAGAGATTTGACTTATGATGAGGTCTGATTTATTAATTGTAAAGACTTTTGAACTTTACCTTGAGCACTTGATAAAGAATTGCTATATCTAAATTTTACAAAGACTTCCAAGATGAAAATGGAAAGTAGCTGAGAAGTCAGTCTGACTGTAGACCAGGTTGTTTTTCAGTTGAGGTAGGCATAAATCTTTTCCTTTTAAGTATCATCATCAATAGAAAATGAGACCCTTTAATAATTTTTTATTTAATTAAAGAACTGTGATTCAAGTGACTGTTAAAGTCGCTCTTCCAGAATTAACTCTGGAAGACAAAATCTCAGGAAGTGGTATGATAGAGACTAGATGAACTTTTCACTTTCTCCTGGAGACAGACACTTGTATTATTTGAGTTTTTGTGTTTTGTTTTGTTTTTAGCCATATCTGGTGAAACTCAGGGGTTACTCCTGGCTATGCACTCAGAAATAGCTTCTGGCTTGGGGGACCATATGGGACCCTGGGAAATGAAACCACAGTCTGTCCTAAGCTAGTGCCACAAGGCAGATGCCTTACTGCTTGCGCCACTGCTCCGGTCCCTATTTGAGTTTTTTTAAATGATTTTGGATCCACACGCGAGGGTCCTCATGGGTTACTCTTATTTCTGCACTCAAGAATTTCTTCTAGCAATACTCAGGGAACCATATGAGATGCTGGGGATCAAACCTAGGTTAGCAACATGCAAAGCAAATGTCCTACCTACTGTGTTATCTCTGCAACGAAAGTCTGAGTGTTTTGGGAGTATTATATCCATAGGTAACTTTCAGAAAGATTAATATTCCAAAGTTCTGCTAAAGTGTGTAGGTACTATATTTCAAAACAAGAGTGTTGTACCTAGAGAAGATCAGTGTTTTTTTTTAGGGACTGATACCAGAGAAAAGGGACATGAAAACAATCTTGACTATAAATTAGAACAAATAATTTAGCTGTGATAGGGTATATTTTGGTTTAAAAGGAAAATAAAATATGTCAGAGAGGTAGTACAGTTGGTAGGGCATCTATCTAATATGTAGTTGACCAAGATTCAATTTCCAGCATCCTATCTGGTCTTGTGAGACCCTCTAAGAGTAATTACTGAGCCCAGAATCAGAACTAAGGCTTGAACACTTTCAGGTGTGGCCCCACATCAAAGAAAGAAGAGAAGGAGGAAGTGAAGGAGGAAGGGAGAGAAGAAGAAAGAGAGAAAGGAATAACTTGAATGATATTCAATGTTTTTACCATCTAGAAAACAGATTTTCTATTATTTTGACCAGCTACTAATAAACAATCAATAACTACAATATTCCATCACTAAGAACCATGACTTTGAGAATTATAAAGCTCAGCAATATTTTTATGTAAATTTATTTAATTAGCTTGATTCTTTCATTTAACTAATAGTCACAACCAGTTATTTGTGATAGAGTTCACAAAGTTCAGTCATATTTTTTGCATGTAATTTCCTTTAATTAGCTTGCCTGGTTTTTTCCTCATTAAATAGCTCTAATATGTTCATTTATAAGGTCGACTATGTCACATCAATTCTCATGTTTTCAAATTAAAGGCCTAAAGAGAAGTTTTAACAATCTAAAATATTTTCTCGGCATTACTCGATCTCTTAGCAACATCATCATTAACACCTCCTTCTCTCTTACTTTGTACATAAAACCTAACTTGCCTCTTGTTTCTATACTTTTTACAGTAGCTAAAGTTTTCTAACTCAGAATTGTTGTTTCTCACATACAATAAGATTCATTGGAAAATAGAACTGCCCTATACAATCTGTTTAAAGGCAGACCTCAAAATATCTCAATTTATTTATCTTGTAAGCATAGAACCCTAGACCAATGGTAGTCACCCCACAAATTCCACATTAGTCAACATCATGTTGAGATGGTGATTTGGATGTAAGGCCTAACAGAGGCAGCATAGCTTATGTTTTTCAGGTAAACTGATGTCCTTTCTTTTATGCCCAATGTTTGCAGGCTAGGAAAAGCATGCTTGACAGAATTTTTGAGTTACTAATTTTCAAATTTATTCATATTTCTGGTTAGAAACTAGGTGATTTTTCCAGGATCCAACAGAAATGGAGATAAAAAGACAGACATTTATTATCAGGAGTCAACTCATGCATATATTGAGCTTATCAAAACCCCAACACTACAGAGGAAGGTGGGGCAATGCAAACCCCAGAGAAGCTCAGGTGTGACCTAAAGCCTTGCTATCTCAGCTACATGAGGAGTTTACATTTCTGTTAGTTTCAGAAGGACAAAACCAATGTCCCAATTTGGAAGAGTCAGGCTGGAGGAATTCTCTAATTCCAAGGAGAGGGAGCCTCTGTTCTGTTCCAACTTCACACTGATTCCCCACATCAACAAGGGTAATTTCAGTCTACCCCATTAAATATTGGTTTCATCCATAAGCATCATCCACTCCAATAAACTGAATGATATTTTGACAAACTATATGACCTGGTCATATAGACCTGGTCAGATTGACTCAGTGGCATCAATATCTCAGAGGTGACCCTTGCTCATCAGTGTTATTGCTTGTTATCAGCTTTAAAACCCTGCTTTGCTCTCTTTAGGAATTATTTACTTAGCTTCATCTATTACTCATCTGGAGTCTACTACACTTCAGTTAATTGTCTGTGCTCGAGATGGTGGTGGACTCACATCTGTTGTTAATGCCCAAATCACCGTACAAATTCTTCAGACAACTCTGGCCCCTGCAGACTTTGAAAGGCCGAAGTATACATTCTCTGTTTATGAAGATGTGCCCAAAGACAGTCCTGTTGGAACAGTGAAAGCAAAAGAATCCTTGAGTAAGTACTTCTGACAGTGCTGTCAAGCCTATGATTGGAACATTTCCTGGACTTCCCTAGGCTGGACCATCTTGAACAAATCATTCCATTCCTCCCTGCAGGAGGAACGAAGAGAGAACATACCACTGGTGGCTTGCTCCTTGTCTTTTCATCATTGTTTCCATGCTCCAGCATTTTTTTCTAATCACAAAAGCAAGAGACACTTTTAAAAGAAAGTTTAAACCAATTCAGAGTGCTTTTAATGTAGAAAGTATGCATCTGCTATCATCAATACGCAGATTTATACTCTTAAACCTTTTCTTTTTAATTTTAACTAAAGGAAATCTCACTTTATTTGCTGCTCAAATTACCCTTTCCCCTACTCTATATATGTGCTCACCTTTCCAGGTATCTACACTTTGCTCTCATTTAAAAACAAGGTTGCACAGAATTTTAACTTAGATCTAAACCATGTTCTATTTCATCATGCCTCCTTTGCTATCAGTTTGAGTGACTATTTTGCTAGTTCAGTATTTAAGCTGTATCCTCATAGCATGTATAAACATGTCTCTGCAGAATAAATTCATCACAGTAAATTTCTAACCTAAATTTCTCCTCTACCCCTACCCAGTCTCTTTTCTTTTCTTCCTCTCTGCATCCTTTGTAATGGCTACTCACCTTTAATAGGTCACTATCATAGAGGAAATATTGCTACAGCTGTAACCTGGCTGGTTCAGTCATGCAAAACAGCCATGCATTTACCTTTCTGAATGTTTTACCCTTTTGTCCTTTGCTGACATGAGGCAAGACTATCTCTTGTTTCACTAGAAAGCTAGACTGTTGGTCTCTTGACTGTTAGCATTGCCATTATCACTATTCATTCTTTACAGCAGGCTTTGGAGCACTTTCTTTTGGGGAGAGGGAACAGTGATACCCTTCAGAGCATTCTTTGCACATCTACTAGATTTGATTATTTTCTACTTTGAGCTTTTCCATTGAGTGGATATTCATTTTGCACGTATTATTGCTTTCTGTTTTCTTTTTTCTTCAGATTCCTCAGAGCCAATTTTGTACAAAATTTCTTCTGGTGATTTGGGTGGCAAGTTCTCCATTCACCCTTGGTTGGGTACCATCCGGACCCAGAAGCCTCTGGATCATGAAACACAGCCGGTTGTAGTGCTCACAGTGCAGGCTCAGCTTGGCAGCTCCCCAGTCTGCAGCAGTACAGAGGTCAACATCACTGTCATGGATGTCAATGACAACCATCCTGTATTTCCCAGAATCTCTGATGAGATAAGACTTTCCCAGACCACACGGCCAGGTACTGCCTTGTATCATGTGCATGCAGAAGACAAGGATAGTGGACCCAACGGCTTCATCCGATACTCCCTTGCAGGCCAGCAGCCCAATATCTTTTCTATTGACTCTGGGTTAGGTGTAGTTTACCTCAACGGGAGTCTGGGAGCTGGAGGACCTCAGAGGCACACCATTACTCTCATGGCCCAGGATTTCGGGGTTCCTCCTCTAGCATCCCTCTTTGTGCTGACAGTCCTTATTGAAAAACAAGAACCTTTCTCACCCCTAACCTTTGAAAGCTTGGTCTATCACACGGAGGTGAGTGAGTACCTCTCACTGATGACCCAAGTACTGCGAGTACAAGCCCATTTCCTGGGTCCACAGCATACAACCTCAAAGCTTCAGTACTTGTTGGAAGCTGGAACGAACTCTGCTGCCTTTGGCATCCACCCGGATACCGGGTGGATTTATTTGCGACGACAGCTTGACTATGAGTCGGCACAAACATATCGTTTCAGAGCTTTTGCCTGGATCCCTGAAGACAAACTATTACAAAATGTGAGCACTACAGTCATTGTTCATGTCCTGGATGAAAATGACAACTCCCCTGTTTTCTTGCATGATGTGTTGTTTCTGAAAGTCAAGGAGAGCCCCCTTCCCCAGGGGGTAATAGGCAAAATTACAGCAATTGACAGAGACTCTGGAAAGAATGGACAGCTGTCATATTTCCTTTTGTCTGATGGAAAATTCTTCAGGATGAATCCCATTACAGGTAGTATTTTGTAGCTTCCATTTATGCCTTTAAAATTTGTGTCAATTTTTTGGAATAGACAAAACTCAACTCTGTTACTTATAACATTAGGACAAACATAGATTTAAAATTCCAGTTTTTAGTAAATACTTTACATGGTTATAGTATTATGACTGGAAAATGAAGTAAAAATTGAATAGACTATTTCCCAGGAGCCACACTTCTCGCGTCTCACACCTAGCTATTGCTAATACATAATTCTTACTCTGAATTATAAATATACTACAACTGAATTTAAACGACCTGCTATCAAGTAAAATTTTTTCATTATGATATCTTTATTTAAGCACCATGATTACAAATATATTTGTAGTAGTTAGGTTTCAGTTACCGAGAAGAACAGCCTCCTTCATCAGTGCAACATTTCTAACACCATCAAGTAAAACACTTTTGTTTTTGTTTTTGACCCACATCTGTTGATATTCAGGGATAACTCCTTGTTTTATGCTCAGGCATAGTACATGGTGGTGGTCAGAGGATCATATGTGATAACAAATATCAAAGCAGGGTCTGTCACATGCACGGTAAGTACCTTGATCCCTGTACCATTTCTCTGGCCCTAAAGTAAAACACTTTTTTAACCAACTATTCTTTTGAATTTTTAGGTGTTTTAAAAATAATATAAGCAATGTTTTTGTCAAATAAAATCCATTTATATGAAACTAGAAAACAAATTTTATTTAAGATCGCAAAATCACTGCCATATTTCTTCTTTTTTATTTTGATAAGGAAAAGAGACTAAATGTGAAGATATTTATTGTGAGTTTTGATCAAGATTTAATCACAAAATTAAACATGCTATTTTGCTTACTTTTATTTGTAGAAGGACTAGTTCTGTGTCATTGAACATTACCTCTGCCTATTGAGATTATATCATTGAGGACAGATGTTGGGTCACATCCAGCTGTGCTCAGGGCTTACTCCAGGTTCTGCAGTCAAGTAGCAGTTCTTATGGGATATATGGGATCATAAGCATAACCCTGCTTAGTCATGTGCAAGGAAAATGCCTTACCCGCTGTCTCTCTGGCTTCATTAATATATGTTAATGTAATGCATGTGTCCATTTTTCACATGATAACACTCATAGTTAACTATCGGTTAATCTTTACAGATGAATTATGTTTATACTGTAACTATAAACTATATAGAGAGAGCCTATGCTCAACGTTTCTGCAATTAGAAAGAAGTGACCACCACTTTGAACATTCAAGGGGGGTCCCACTTATGTCTGAGCTTTCTAAGTGGAACAGAACTAGAGATAAGCTTTGAACATCTAAAAGCCTCAATGTGTAATACAAAAACAGGTGAATTTTCTTCCCATAATTGAACACATCACTTACCACAAAGACTGGCAAGTGGATTCTTGTACTCACACACCCTTAAACAGGGAGCCACCTGCACAGTGGAGTAGATGACACTCTGCAAACGACTTCACTTGCTCTCTATTTCCTTATACTTGGTATTTCACTGGATAATTTGTTGGGCTCTTTTAAAATACAAACTACAGTTGATTTCCCCACAATCTCTGTCCTCTAATTATTTCAGCACCCAATGATCTCTTCCTGATTTTATTTAAGCAAATAAGTAGCTTTAAATTCTTATCTTAATCTCAGAGCTCACCTTTCTTACCTTGTGTAAAGAAGATAATTTCCAACATGCTGCTTGCCCCATTCTGAGTGGGACAGAGTGGAAGTATATGAGGAGACTTCAGATACTCTTCAACTTTTTTCCCATTTAGAAGGGTTTGGCGCAGCTTAGCAAGCTGGGCATCAGGGGAACCTTTCAAAGTGCTCATGGTCCACACCCTGGTACTCTGTGCAGTCTCAGTAGTGATGGGACCTCCAACTCTGCTGGAATTTTCCATCACCATCACCCATATGCACTCTCTGGCCAATCCATACAATATTTTACCACTAACCTTTACCAGGGGTCTCAAACTCGCGACCCGAGAGTTGTTGCGGCCCTCTATACAACATTTTGTGGCCCGCTACCGGCCTTCAAATATGCGATTTTTATTCGGTAAGTGAATAATCGAGAATACTGCGATATTTGAGGCTGCGGGCCATAAAATGTTGTATGGAGGGCGGCAACAACTTGCGAGCCACGAGAACGATTAATTTACCAATTAGAGCTAGTTATAAATATTTTACACTCAAGATCTAGGGTTTACAGAGAATTAAAGTTTGGAAGTTTGAAAATTCAGCTGTAATGAGACCAGAAACTTAGCCCAAGGGGTCAGGCCCTTAACTTGAATCCATATACCAGCTCAATATCCCCAGCTCAGCATATGGTCCTCTGAGCACCATCAGAAATGATTCCCTGAGTGCAGAATAAAAAGTGAGTCCTGAGAACTCCTGAAAGTGGCCCAAACAATTTTTTAAATCAACACCTTCCCTCAAAAATCTACTTATCAAAATAGTGAGAGGCCAAAGTAAACACTACATTTAAGCTCATCATCAACATATCCAAAAGTGAAGTTCCTATTAGTTATTCCTGACCTCACCTCAATTTTATTTTATTTTATTTATTTATTTATTTTTGATTTGGGGGCCACACCCGGTGACGCTCAGGGGTTACTCCTGGCTATTCGCTCAGAAGTCACTCCTGGCAGGCACGGGGGACCATATGGGGAACCGGGGGATCGAACCGCAGTCCATCCTAGGTCAGCACAAGGCAAGGCAGGCACCTTACCTCCAGCGACACCGCCTGGCCCCCCTGACCTCAATTTTAGTTTGTTTTTTTCACACTGTCGTTTCATTGGATTGAGGGTGAACTACCCTGAAAACCCCTGAGAGGTAGATAGTAGTTATTTCCTGTTTTCTGGATCACCCATCTTCTCATAAATAAGATGAAAACAGTGCTGGTGGACCTCAGCTTCAAGAGACAGAGAATCAGAAAGAGTAGTCTCTATTGCTCCTTAGCAATAAATAGAGGCATTTACAGTTTAATGTCAGGATCTCTTTGGCTGAAACAGAATGGCAGCTGCCTTGAACATATAAAATAAAGTTTATAAAGCAGTAAAAGTTATTTGGCAAGTTACTGTGCACTCAGCATGTCTATTATAGAGTGATTTAATAGTTCCATAATAAAAGACAAATTATTATCTTAATGTTTTTGCTGGGAGAAGATATTTTGTCATCATTATAAAGTAATGAAAACAGTATTGCAAAGTATGATAATTGATCAGTTGCAAAACACTCTCACATTTATGATATTATTTCTTACCAGTAACTCAGAAACTAGGCTTAGACATATATTTCTGTTCTACCGAGGAAACATCAGAGCCATCTTGGAAGATAAGAAATTAGCACAGAGGGTCTTTGCTCATTATTCTTTGCCATTATTCTAAATGGCAATATGAAAGGCTATAACTTAAAATATGCATTCTTACAAAACTCCCAAGAGTATTTCATCATTTGTCTAATAAATGATTAATTATGATGTCATTCCCCCCCCCAAAGTTTTAATGGTTTATGGTATTGCAACATAATGAGGGACAAATTTAAAATGGTATTCAGGAGAAACTTCAGAAAAACCTTTCAGCAGTGGAGCCAAACTATGAATAAATAAGATCATTCACACTTGTTTTTATGTTCTGCCAACTTTTTGGATGTGGTTCCAAATGCCTGAGTTCAAGTCAACCTCTATTCCCCAGGTGAGCTGGTCAGTTGGGTAGGCCTGGATCATGAGCATCAGGAGCATCACCAGGTGAGCATCCTAGTGACTGACCATGGCTCCCCACCACGGAATGCCACTCTTATGGCTTACATCGCAGTTATGGACATCAATGACAACTCACCATACTTCCCCCAGTGCCGCCCTGGACAGCAACTGCACGTCAAGGTTCGTGGTTGGAGCAGCCTAACCCAAATTTTCAATTTCCTTGGTCATTTGTTTTGAGCACCATCTTGTGGTAAAACATGTGAATTGAGCAAATCTTTCTTAGCAAGGCATGGCTTCAATTCTGGAATACCTAGAAATTGTGTAGGTATCCCCCAAATCCCACAAAAGTATAAAATAAAAAATAAAATGGGTGCATGGGAAATTTGATATCGAAATAAATTCATTTGTTTTATGATTACATATTTCTGCCTACCGCTTACAAGCTTGGAAAGCCATCATTGGTAATGCTCAAAGATGATATTATTTTTTTCTTCGAATTTTCACTTTCTCCCTTATGAAAGACCCTCAAAATTAGTTGATATGAATTTCTAGGAGACTCAGCTAAAAACAAGAGAACAATTTGAACTTCTAAGTGGGGGGGATATACATTTAAAGATAATCAAAGTATGGACTGACAAGATATAGTAAGTAGGGCTCTATCCTTGCATGTGGTTGACCTGGATTTGATACCTGTTACTATACATAGTGCCCTGCCAGGAATACTCTCTGAACACAGAGGCAAGGTAAATTTTGAACACTGCTGGGTGTGACCCCTAAATTTATGACAAAACAAAACAAAAACAAAACATGAAAAAGGATTGTGAAGTTTATCTTTTTTTTTTTTTTGAGCACATGCACCAACTCTTACTGACATTTATATTAACTGGTCTTTTAAGCTTGCCTGCTTTTGTATATTTATAAGGTCATAATAAATTAGCATATGAATTCATGTACATAATGAGTTGATAAATTTGTCTTGGAGCCACTTATACTTTAAAATATGAATGATTTATGTGAAAAAAATTTAAGCTATTATTCTAGAACTATTGAATCAGACATTTAAATTGTCTGATTATGCTGTGATAAGCATATTTGAGCAACTCAAAAGAAAGTTAATAATATTAAGTTCATCTTCTAAGGGCATAGCTAAAAATGCTGCAAAAGCAAAACATTATGATGTCATTGTTATTATGCTGTTAAAATATTTTGTAGCTTAAATGGCAGTAGAACTCTAAATGTGAAGTTCAGTTCTGCATGTGAATTTCAATATTTATGAAAAGTTTCTGTTATTTAATCACATGTTTCCTGTATGAAGTATACTTTCTATTTTTCTTAAAATTTATCTGCTTATGGCAGTTCTCAGTGCTTACTCACATGCTCAGGAATCTATCAGGCCATGGCTTGAGGACAATATAGGGTAAGAATCAAATTCAGGTTTAACAGCTGGCAAGAGGGATGCTTCTTAAAGCAAAAATTTGAATTTGTCTTTAGCATATTTTGAAACAAATTGACAACCTTTAAAAATATTCTGAGAATACAGTGAGAACATGTTGAATTCTTAAAATATATGATTGGTTGGCTAATTTGATATTTTTTTATAAAATAAAAATTATTCACATGCCTACACCAATTGTTAAAAGATGACATTTAAGTGTATTAATTCTTCTCATGGATTAAGGCCCATGTGGTTATTTGAATTCTATATATTAATTATTTGAATTATGTATTATATAATTGATTTTAAAAGTATCAATTATTGGGAGCCAGGAGGTGCCTGCTGCCTTGCCTGCGCTAGCCTAGGACGGACCACGGTTCGATCCCCCGGTTCCCATATGGTCCCCCGTGCCTGCCAGGAGCGACTTCTGAGTGCATAGTCAGGAGTAACCCCTGAGTGTCACTGTGTGTGGCCCCAAAAAAAAACAAAAAAAAAAGTATCAATTATTTAACAGTAATATTATGAATCTCTTAAAGTCTTGATCATATCCTTTCTAAAGTTTTACTGACTCTTGTAAACTGTTTCTTATACTGACAGGTTTTGGAAGGTCAGCCAGTAAATATGCTGGTTACAACTGTGTTTGCAAAGGATCTTGATGAAGGAAATAATGCAGAGGTGATATATTCATTATCTTCAGGTAAAAGCTATTAATCCTTTTCTTTTCAAAATTACAAAACAAAATTTATTTCAAAAGCATATGGGAACCATTTACATTTGAACAAGATGATAAACAGGTATCTTGCAAAACAAAACAAATCCATGGTATGAATTTTTTTCATTCTAGAACATTAAGTAAAAGTAACCTTCAGTTGTGCATTATTTATTGCCTTAGGAAAGGGGATAGTGAGGTGGTGAAGGAATAGAGACAACTCAGGATCAAACTTGGAAAAAGCAAAATAATTTCTGCTCACCATTGAGTTTACAGTTAAAGTAAAGCCTCTATTCTTAAAGGATTAAAAGGTCTTAGAATTTTCTCTTGAGGCTAAAATGATAGTACAGAGTGTTGGACTTTGCCTTGCATGCTGCCCAAATGGGTTTGATCCCTGATATGCCAAATGGTCTTCTGAGCCTGCCAGGAGTGATCCCTGAGAGCAGAGCCAGGAGTAAGCCCTGAGCACCACTGGGTGTGGCCCAAATAAAAATAATAATAATAAGATAATAATATAATGATAAAAATTTCTCTTCTGCCTGTCAACTGTTTTCTGAGGAAACAGTTGATTTTAAAAATGACACTAAATTATAAGAAAAATGTATTTGTTGTTTTCTAGAGTTATCTTTATTTTTACAAACAAAACATAAATGATTAATTAAGAAATAGTTATTTTGGGGGTCGGAATGGTGGCGCTAGAGGTAAGGTGCCTGCCTTGCCGGCACTAGCCTAGGACGGACCTAGGTTCGATCCCCCGGTGTCCCATATGGTCCCCCAACCCAGGCGCGATTTCTGAGCTCATAGCCAGGAGTAACCCCTGAGCGTCACCGTGTGTGGCCCAAAAACCAAAAACCAAAACCAAAACAAAACAAACAAAAAAAAGAAATAGTTATTTTGTTTTTTTTGGGAAGGGTACATTCAGCGTTGCTCTGAGGCTTTTTCTGGCTCAGTGCTTGCTGTTGCCTCCTAACTGTACTTAGGGGAGCATGTGGTATCGGGACTGAACTCAGACCTCCTATGTGCAAAGTTGGCTCTACTCCTCCATTGAGCCAAGTCTTAAGAGGGCTCCAATTTTCCTGTGTTTTAAATATAAAATAACCATCTTCCTCAAATAAAAATTTTTCAATAATCTTAATATTATTTCCAATAATGTTTCCAATAATACTTTATTGGAAAAAGTATAAGATAGTAGATGGAAAATGGTATTATGTCTAAAGAGCCTTGGTTTTGAACATCAGACACCTTCTTTGAGAGAGTGGTGTGTTAACTATATCTGGTGGTGCTCAGAGTTTACTCCTGCTCTGCATTCAGATTTTATTACTGGTAATTCTATTGTTATAATAATTAAATATTCATAGTCATAGGAAATTATGCTTGGAAAATAACAGGTAAGCATAGATAGTTGTATAGGATCTTAATGGAGGCAGGATTAATTTTTTATTCTTCTTTTAGGATGCATATGCTTTAGATTTGACAACTAATTTTATTTAGTTGACATTATACCATTTAAAAAGTTTATATTAACTTGCCATGTTAACACACATGTAGGAAAACAAGAGACAAGAAACAATATTGTCCTGCAGTTAATTTAACTTCAGAGTCTCAAAAGTCTTTTTAGGTAAACCATTAGAATGTTAAAAGATGAAAAAAAAAACTTTGGGTACTATGTAAACATAGAAAAATCACCTGTGTTTCAAAGATTCCCTTCAATTTAAGCCAGATACCCATGAAAAGAACTGAGGTATATATACTGGGTGGGAAACTTAAGAGTCTTCAGTTGCATAGACCATATTGAGATGGGGCCTAGAGCCAATTGACATTTAGATTTATAATATTGTCCTATTTTCCTCCAAGAACACCCTTAAGATGATATTTTTAGCAATCTCAAAGTTATTGTAAGCATTTTATTAGATAAATTTGAAAGACTTCCAGTTAAATATATTCAACACCTCTATATAAATCATTCTATAAGCATTTTATCTCATTTTTTGACTTTTTAATAGTTCAAAGGGGCCATGGTAGATAATTCAGGGATAAATCTTCATTCCGTTCATGTTTGGAATATGCCCTTGTCCTTTCTTCTCTTTTCTGTGATTCTTTCATGTCTTTGTGTCTTCCACTTTCTCTGTCTATGCCTATGTCTTTATGTCTATAATTATATCTATGCTTATGCCTAAGTCTGTTTATACTGCTGACGATTTCTTTGATGCTTACGACTATTTCTATATCTGGCTACAAGTCTGTCTGTTACTATGGTTATTTATACATCCATTTCTATTATGACCATGCCTGTGTCCTTGTTCTCACTAGTCACAATTAGCTTTCTTCAGCTTCTTACTGTGTAACTCTGAAAAGGAGGGAATCTCCATTTTCATATGTCCATTTAGAAATCAGTTATATCTGTGAGTTCTTGGTCTTTTTCCTGTTTAAATTCAGACATGGGAGGGAAATATATTTATTGGTATATTAGTGAGAGATGGTGAAGATGGAGAGGGATCACACATGAATATATTCTAAATAAATATACTATTGCTGTAATTCTGCTATTTTACTGTTATTTAGGTATAGAATCCTGCTGGGTATTTTTCCATGGACATAAGGACTAGAAAGATAAATTATCACCTTAGAAAAGAAGTTCTACTGAGAAGAGAAAGGGTAATGAGACTAGGCGATATTTCCAGGCCCATTCTAATAGCATTCTCTATTATTTCCTTCAATGTTTGTTATTTTTTTTCTATCTTTTGTGCCTCCTATGTGGTGTTCACATAGCTCTCAGATGATTCTAGAGAACCTGACTAACAGTATATGTGGTTTAATGCCAGGCCAGATGCTCTGTGCTTCAAGCTGTGTGGTGCCAAGGCCACCAAAACTATTCGGATGGTGCTTGGTATTCCCCAAGGTTACACCAAGAGATGCTCAAAAGTTGGTGCTGGGATATCAGCCCAGGACCTGGACCCTTTTGCAACTCTTTGAAGAAATATTGAGATTATAACAACTGGTGATCTCTATAAAGGTGTTCATCATATATTTGCATATTAATTTTTAAAGATTACCTTAAAAACCATAATAACATTCAAATGTAATAAGCAGAATTGTTATTCAAACCTTTGTTCTTTCTTTTTTCAATTTCAAAAAACATTAAATAACAAAAAAAATCCATGTAATGGGGACAAAAAATGTAAAACATTCTTTTTGTTTGTTTTGGGGGTCACATCTGTAATGCTTAGGGCTACTCCTGGTAGATCTTTTGCATGGAAAGTCTGTCTCTGCCCCCAAACACTCCTGAAGATACTTGTTCTTACGACAACAAAACTAAAAGATCAAGTTCTAGAATCAAAGCTACTAGAAGACATTTAACTTCTGACCCCATAGTCCACTCTCTAAATTGTATTCATATTCCAGATGAAGGGTAAAATACTTGTTCCATGATAATCATCCATCAACTACTATCATTACTGTTGTCATTTTTACTTATTTAATTTCACATATTATTAACTAATAAAAATATAAGCCTCTAGCTCAGATATTGTTTGAGATTTTTTCAAATGTTTAAATTTCATTAAAGAATGCAAAAGCTAAAGGCATCCTAATTCATTTGAATTAGAAGCATCAACAACTTATGACATGTCATGATCTTTCCATGATCTTTGTCCCCTGAAAAGGATCACCTCCCCATACCATGTACAAACAAAGAACCAAGAGTCCTATAGAAATGGCTGGCTCCATAGGGAGTCCCTAGGGACTAGAATGTGCAGATGAGTTTGGACTTTTTATCAGAGTAGAATCAAGGAGGTCATGAAGACTAGGAGGATTTTGATATTACCAATTGGAGATCTCCTGCATTTCTTTAGATCTATTTCCAAATTTGGGGGAGGGGGGCTCACACGTGTCAGTGCTCAGGGACTACTCCTGACTCTATGCTCAGAAATTGCAACCGGCAGGCTCAGAGGACCTTCTATATGCAAGGCAAATGCTCTATTGCTGTGCTATCTCTCCAACTCTCTATCTCCAAATTTAAGGGAAATCTAGAGGAACATATTCAGCTACACACTGAAAATGAGAAATGGCCAAACCCAGATAGTGTGAAATTATAGGAACTTCGTTGCAATTTCTTCAGCAACTAAGGTTTGAGAACAAATTATAGAGCTGGGTGATAGGAATGTGAGGATGGAAGGTATATATAAATGCAGAGTTTTTTTTTTAATTTTTTTTTAAATTTTATTGTGTTCAAAGTGAATTACAATTCTCTCACAGTAATATTTGAGACACATAGAGACAATGAGTGAGGGGCATTCCCACCACCAGTGTTGTCCTCCCTCCACACTTGTTCCCACATCTTCCTACTTTACACCTGTAATGCTAGCGCAACTGTTCCCCCCCTTGTACAGCTTGTTGTAGATTGAGTATTGATTCTGTTGTCATTGACTTTGGATTTGGTATACATGTCTGGTCAGTTTTTATTTCCACCAAATGAACAAATGCAGACATTTTGTGTTGAACTTAATCTGAGCAAACTTAAAAATCTGTGAATATCAGATAATTGAAAACGTTAAAAAAGACTAGATATTTGATATTAAGAAATTATTAATTTTGAAAGTATTTGACCTTTTATGAAGCCAACATCACCTTGATACCTAAACCAGAAAGGGATGCAACAAAAAAAGAAAATTACAGACCAATATCGCTGATGAATGCAGATGCAAAGATCCTCAACAAAATTCTGGCAAATAGAATGCAATG